>JAAEAF010014239.1:0-32707 GCA_011037195.1 Triatoma infestans
AATTAGTCGCTATGGTGAGATCAATCACCTCCCTGCGTCTAACATTAAGGAAGGTGGGTTCTTCACCCTCGTTTATCAAGCACAAGTTATTCGCTAAGATAAATTCCAAGAGTGCCTTACCTCTCTGATTCGTATCTGTGCTGCCCCATACCTCATTATGTGCATTGGCGTCACATCCGATCAGTAGTTCCAGTCCACCATCCTTACAGTAAGTTACCAAATTCTGCAACTCTTCTGGTGGTGGTGGCTCTGTTGAGTCGAATGGAAGGTAGGCTGACACACAGACAAAGTCTCTGGATCCTCCCTCCATGCGTAGTCTCACCCTAGCCGCTGTCTGGTCCCTATAACAGAAATCAGTCAGCAGTAAAAAGGTAATATCTTTCCTAACATACATGCATGTTCTAGGATTGTCCAGGCTACGATTGTACACGATCTTACCTGCAAGTTCACCCAGCCCAGCCACTCTTCCTCGCACCAGCCAGGGTTCCTGGATCAGGGCTATGGCGATGTCTTCTCTCAAGAGATAGTTTGATAGCGCTGCCGACGCTCCTTTACTATGATGGAGATTTACCTGCAGTACTCTCCATCGATTCTTAAGGTTCGTCTTCCCCTCAGCCATCATCCTTCGTTTTAACGACGACCCTGAACTTCCCCATGTCCATCCCGAGAAAAGCCTCGAGATTGGATTTTCTTCGGCGTTCCAGGGTTTCTTCAGAAATGCCATTTTCCAGGGTTTGTCCCCGGGATTCAGCATTCCTGGATTGCTCTCCAGTCTGCAGTGTCCAGGTCTACGTTCTGCGAACGCAGCTTTTCCAACACCACAGTTGGGGCTTCTCCCTCAGCGTCCCTGCCACCCACATCAACATTTTGGCAATCCTGAGGACTTCTTTGGCAGGATAGACCTTCAGAGGATTCGTCGCTGAAGGACCTGTGCTTGCACCTGTCCCAGCTATCCTATCCTCTCCTCTCCCGCATCAGTTCGAGGGGTAACCAAAGTATCACCCCCCAAATCCATACCCACCACTGGTCTCACCCCAGAACCTTGGGGATCTCCACCAACAAAGGGTATTAGTTTGGGCAAGTTCTTCTCTTCTCGCCTTCCTTTCTCTTTCCACAAAAATGGTGTAGTCCATTTTGTTCCCACGAGAAATGGGGGAGATGTACCGTCACCCGTGGCAGAGCCCCATACCACGAGAAGGCTACAATACAATGGGGTTTCGCCCGGTTCCCCAAGGTGACCGCTACCGCACATATGTTTTACCACCCTGTACGCATTCAGCCTCGACGCGCATCCCTTCTCGGCTTGGGTGGGGATACCTAAGGGGTTGGGAAGGATCACTAGGATGGGGAGTGGGAGGGGAAGAGCCAGAGGGGTTTAGTCCGGCCCTCGCCATTTCCTCGTCAGCCACCTCCCGAGGGAGGTGCCCAGATCGCACCGCGTGGAGGTGAGGTTGACTTGGGGAGTTACAAGCGGACAGAGACGCACAAGGCACTCTGTCCTACCCCCTTGCGATCCATCAAAAGTATTAAAGAAAGTAAACAAAAAATTGATACGTTCCCAGGACTCCCGGTTATTGGATTAAGAAAAACTAAAAATCTGGGGGCTGTTTTCTATAAACTTCCAAAAAAAAACAGAAAACTTTTATGCATAATCGCACATTCAGGATCCCTTCTAGATTCTTCAGACTTGGAATTATATCAAGCTAGAACTGGACTAAGAAGTGATTATATGGAAGGTTTGCTGTAGGAAAGTTTAGTGTAGGTCAACACGATTCTTCGCGGCTTTTTAGTCTTCACTTTCGTTGCTTCTTATCAGCAACTTACTATAATTCGCTCACATCAAAGGGAGCAGGCAATCCTCTTGGACTTACAAGAATTTATGACAAAATCCTTTACATTACATAATTGGTAAATCCATTCATTTTACTGAGGTTGCACTACAGAGTAAACCATAAGTAGTAAAAACGGATAAGTTGCACTTCCGGTCGAAGGAAAACTTCGTGACGGATGCGGTTGAGATTTTTAAACGCAATATCAAGTTTGAGCTTCAGACTATTCGTTAATAACACTTTTTTTCTTCATCAGGACCTCAAAATATATATATTTTCGGTGAATTTGACAAGATCTCAATACTTTCTCTAACTGGGAGAAAAAGAAAAAACAATGTATTGAACAACTTGAATACTACAATATATTAAGCCCGTGATTGCAGAATAAAAGTGTGTATATATGTATATCCAGGGTGAGATTGTAGAGTTAGTATTAAATCCATTAGATGGCAGAGCAGACAGCCCCAGCGCCTTCTCCAACTGCCGCCTCCAACAGCAGCAAGTCCCCAAGGGTATTGTTCAGTTAAACTTTTAGTTAAATGGCATTGAGTTTCCGGCAGCCAGACTTCTGTTCTCTCTCTCTCTCAGTCCATCTATTCAAGAGCAGTTCTAGCAGGGAGTCAACGCCTGATTCACACAGGGTAATAAAAGGGTCATTATGAAAATTAAGACTGTAGAGGGGGGAACATTAGCAATGCTGACCACGTATGCTTTAATTGCTGGTCATACCGCCACCACTCATTCTATCTCCTTACACTTCTCTGTACCTTTTCTTTTTTAGAAATTAAAAAAAAGAAACCTTCTACACGGTGGGATTTTGCTATCTATATCTACTGTTTCGTCAAAAAGAAAGACAGAGAACAGAAGATGAAGACTTACAAGAATTTAAGAGAGAGAGCGCAATACCAAATGCGCGAGAGATTAGACAATAGAGCGGAAGCTTTAAGGAGAGAGAGAGACAGACTGGCCCGGCACTGCCTTCAGAAATCTAGGATGAACGTTTTCCGGACCTCGGCTACCTTTCCGCCTTGATCCACATTTTAATATGAGATGACCAGTGAGGGGAAACAACAATAGTAAACAATGTTTATGTTTTATAGTCTTAATGTCTTATGAATAATATTTTGAAGCAAAGTTAGTCGCTTCATTTCCGTAAATATAGGTTCCTTCCTTTATCGGCGGAGCTTTCTCTCTTCCAGTGGACCATCATGGGGGCAGCAGTACATCATCGGGGGGGGGGGACTTGCAATGGTCCAGATTTCACATGAAGATTATATCGGAGAATGGTTACGGCCAGCTGCAAGCTTACCTTATCATTATGGTAATTGAATCTGTACACTCACTATAGCCAACTTACTATAATTTACATACAACACAACACTACACTATGCATACACAATACTAATGTTACACTCACTCAATTATAAAACAATCCCCACATACAAATGAAGATAAATTACTGTTTAAAATACCATATAATTACCCGCCATTACTTTATTATGTTTAGCGTATATACACTATAATACACTATTAGTACTACTATATTGTTACAATTCTTTAAACCGTGCACACTAAACAAATAAAACCACCTCTCTCCCCCAGTATTGCAAACAATACTTCTTACTTCCCAATAAATTTGTAATATTTTTCTCCTTGTCCTAATAATTGATTTACTATTTTAAAATAATATATACGAGTTTGTTCTATTCATAACTATCTGAGGAAGAGGAAGTGGGTTTTATGTTTCCAGAATACAATTTTCTGTGGTAGAAAATCGAACTAATTAAAAAAGAAAAACCTAGTATGAACATCCACATGGCTTTCTCGTGTTGAAATATTCATAGTTGTGATTTGAAAAAAATTTCTTCCTAAAATTATTTACTAAACGATTAGTTCCATTAACTCCCACCTGGTGGTGGAATTGTTCAGAAGAGGCATAATCGTAAACATTTGGTAATTGTAAAATTAATTCTTACATTGTTAAACATTATCAACAATAAATGCATAAATTCCTGGATAACGAAACGTCACAGATACAAACGAGAGTACACCATTGTCCATCACCGGACAGTGAGCCGTGGTAGAGGCTACTAGAAAATCTAAGGGCAGCACCGCTGGATTCGAACCTGGACCACCACCTGTTAAGGAGAGAGTCGCATGAATTTTTCACTGGATTTCTTAAATTGTTTTATTTCCAATGTGCGATGGTACTAAATTATCCAGAAATTTGGACAAATATATTATGTAGTTACCATATGGTGTAACAGCAGACACCATATGTAGACACCATAGTGTAACAGCAGACAAGTTATGGACTGAAATGTAGCACTTCTGCAACATGAACTATTGGGTGTTGTAGATTGCCGTAGCTGGTCTGTGAATGCCCATATAATAATTTTGGAATATTTGTGTATAGGGTGTTCTGCATGGTGTGTGTGTGTGTGTGTATGTGTGTGTATGTGTTTTATTTGTTTTGATATATAGGATGTAGGCAATATAGTAGTGAAGTACCCTGCCGTGTACATGTATATAAAGGACCGCCTTCTGTTCGCTGGTTAGTATACCTCAGTTTGTTGAAGGAGGTCGGTTTATGCCCGCATTAATCACCAAAACACACATACATAAACAGAACATTGTGTGTTGTTAGTGTGGTTACAGTTAATGGATGCTGTGCAGTTCCTACCCTGATCATCTAAATACTCCATCTGTCTACTTCCTCCACCAGTACCAACATCTTACTTACTTCTCCATTCCATTACGCTCACTAACAATATCCAATATCCCCTATATATGTTCATTACCAGTTTTAAAGGCTAGCTTTGATCCAATCTGTGAGTTAGGCTTAAGTATAAAACCCCTGTTACAAGTTTACCAGAGGGATGACAGAGGGCACTGTAGTCATATACAGACAAATCTTAGGCTCTAAAACACCTTTTTTATAATTTATAAGGGCAAAGTCGGTTTGACCCAGCATCGTAAGAAAAAGTAGGATGCCACAATGGGTAGCGTCCCAGGTAGCGAAGGCCGGAACTAAACGGCGAGGGAATTGCGGTGCGCCGTGCTTACCATTCGCCCCCAATACAAATCGCTGTCTGCAAGCCTTGGCCCTTCATGGGCTGTGTTTGTTGTCATAGTTTGGTAGTTGAAGAAAATCGCATTTTATGTTTTTCACACGGGATTTTATTTTTTTTAACGGTAAAATAATCATGGAGGAATGTGTCTAGGAGTGCGGTATTTGAGCTCAACGTCGAATTTTGTTTATTATAAGTTAACTGGAATTTATCTTTGTTCTTTTAATATATTCTTTTTTGTTCTTTTAATATATTCTTTTTTGTTCTTTTAATATATTCATTTTTGTTCTTTTAATATATTCTTTTTTGTTCTTTGTTCTTTATTTATATTCTTTTTTCAGTTTCCTTTCACTTGTGGTGGGGAGAAAGGCGATTTTTTTATTAGCGCGGTCGGAAGCTCACTCTGGAGTACAAGACGCACAGGACAAACAAATATATTCAGATCAATTAGAAAGTAAAATAAAAAGAAAACGCTCAATAAACAAAAAAGGATAACAATTTATTAAAAGAAAGTTCAACATAAAGAGAGAAGAAAACAATAACTACCATCTTATTATAGAAATAACATTACCAATTATGTTTAGCAAAAAATAAAAAATGAAAATATTGAAGGAGTGGGGGTGCAGGAGACAGGAGACAGATACACATTGTTTGAACCAGCCCAGCCAACTGTAACTTCTTTTTGATTAATATCCCTGTTTAAAGGGAACAAAAGATTTAACAAGAGTAATAAACCTATTGAATACATTTATATATTTATAAAATTGGCACAATATTAAATATATCCATTGTCTGCATTGATATCGGCTATAACCTAGTTACTAAAGTTTTGTTTTTATTTACTGGTTACTGGTGAAAGAGTATTCCGAACACGTTAAATTTTTAAAATTCAATTATCATTAGAAGTGCCCCAATTATCATTGATATATCTTGAGGACCCCTGGTAAAAATGTTTTTTTCCAAATTTCATCTCTTGACTCTAACTCTGTGGCTGTCTGGTGGTCTGTGTCCGATCAACATAACTGAAACACAAAAATGCTGAAAGTTCAAACTTTAGATTTCTTTAAGGTTCTACCGGATGGATAAGAAGACGAAGTTTTGGTCCAAATTGATCATCAGAAATATTACTTTGCTGAATCGATTTTTCAGTTTTTCTGCCGTTTTCTCGAATCAACAATTTCATCCACCATTCCTATAAACTTTTATTTGAAACATTTTCATGCAAGGGGTAATTTTGAGATTTCATGCAAGGGGTCATTGGAGTAGCAGTAACGTCACCATCTTAATACAGTGCAAACTGTTATTCCAACTATCTAAGTATCCAGATCAAGTTGACAACTAAATATCGAGTACAAATTCCATATTCAAATATATCAATAGATAACGGGAGATAAGCTGTGGAAATTGAATTTTACACTATACTTTCGGACAGAAATTATAGTGACGGATATATTAACGGATGATTTTAAAATTTCTCTTACAAAGTAGTGAGGGAGTATTGCAATCGTCACAGATTTTCCAAAACGTTTTCTCTAGAAATACAAGTTTTAAGGTTTACTGAGTTCGAAAAAATGTTTTTAGCAAAGGTCGCGCTGCGTGTGTGTGAACAAAATATTTCAAAAACGCAGGAAGCTCAAACTTGGTATTCCGTTTAGATGCACTATCGCATCTGACAGGAAGTGCGATTGCATCAGCCGGAAGTGCGTCTTATTGAATTTTTTTTTCCCAGTTTTTCGTGATGTTGCTGAAATGATGCCAAATGATTTTCTTTAAACTTCATGTACTAACCACACACATAAATGGCTAATTTTATTTAAAACGTTTTTTCGGCAAAATTTATTTTTTGGAGATTCTCGGAGAAAAACAAAATAATGTGATAACACAATAGCTAAGTTTCCTGCAAAGTATCACTTCAGTAAAATGTATGGTTTTGCACTTAGCGATTTCTTTTAAACTTCAATAGTGGAGTTGGGCATGGGTGGTAGTTCGGGAAACGGAACTAGGAGATTAATTAGGGCTACCACCAGAAGTATATAACAGTAAGGAGCTGGACGCCACGCTGTTTGTGTGGATAAGGGGTTTCTGAGAGGGAGGAGCGGAAACAGCAAAACGCTCAGGGATGAGATAGGAAAAGGGGTTAAAATGGGGATAGACCTATATAGTAAAATAAAACAAATAAAAAATAGGTTGTAGAGGAATAAACACTACAATTTTTTAATAAGGTGGACACTATGGGGTTCCCTTCGCTTTATTCCCAACACAGTCTTATTACACTGATGAAAAAAAAATAATAAAAAATAAAAGAAGAGGCAAAATAAATAAATACCTTCTGTAAAATATACTATATTCCCCTCAACCAAAAAAAAAAAAACTAAATTAACTAGAATCTAACTTATACGCTACAGTTCATATTTTAAAAAGAAACAAAAAAGTAAAATTCAATAAAAAAAATATATTACATACGCACAAAAGCCAAAAAGGGCTGGCCAGTGCCCACTGCAGCAATATGTTAATTTTGTTCTATTTCATTTACTAATTAATTAGTTTTCGCGCGATTCTATTCAAGTATTTGTCTATTAGGTATTTATTTCTGATTGTAAGTCAAATAAACTTACGACGCCTTGGTATCGGTGTCAGTAAATTTCACTCCAAATATTACGTTGGGGCCCTGTGGTGATGTACTCGCCGCCTCCAAGCTAGTAATCTCGTCCAAGTACGTAAAGATGCAGGAACTCCTCAACAGCGAGAGATGTTACACCACTGGTGGTATAGGTCACTCGTGACAAAAATGTACAATACGTTGTACTATTCCCTTAATTTAGGGGAATAGCAATTTAAACACTCCGGCAATCGCCGTTCAGAACGAGCGCTCTGACCTGCTAGAGACCCACTGACTTACTGACACTCTCACACTTATGCTTACAAAACAACCATTACTGTTATTACATACGTTTATTGCTGCTTGGACTTTGTTCCATTCCTATTTTAGCTACAAACTTAAAATATTTCTTTCTTTTCCATTACTACTTCAGTCTGCAGACTTCAGGTTTTATTAAGTTCCCCGATGAAAAAATGTCGGGTAACACTATTATAAAAGTGGTACTAACTGCATGGATTGTTATTTGTGTGTTTATACTTAACTACGAAATAAGTTAATGGATTCGCCCAAGTATGGAGAGTTCAATATAGCCAGCAATCAATATGTTGTATTTAAGTTCCGTTTCGACTAACCCTCCATATCTTCGCTATTTCTCCTTAGCTTTCCATTTATTTGTTGTGGTTGTTGAGTGTAGAGTAATTCAATTTGAAGTTGACAAGTTGTGAAACGTTAATTACATAGAATGGAGAGGTACGGGCGCATTGAATAACTTAACAACAACAAAATAACTGCGGACTGCCGGGCCCCTCGTACTCACTAGTAGTGGACAGGCGAGAGGAGGCAGTAAAGGCGGCAAGTGTTAGAAGAAGCGGAGGTGGAGAACCGTAGATGTGACCACTATACTTGTAAACTAGTGTAACAATTCCGAAGGGAGTTTACTAGTATGGCTGTTCTTGTTTCGTTACTACTAGTAATGGTGTGTTTGTTTGTGCATGCGTGTGTGTGTTTGTGAACGAAGGCGGTGAAATGTAAGTGTAGGGGGGGCTTGAACGGCCAACTTTATGACAGAGAGTATAGTTTGTATGGTATATATATATATATATATATATATATAGCGAGAGAGCGAGAGGTGGGGAGCCAACCCAGTAGACAATGGGTCAAGACGCTAGTTTGAAATGCATTATTACAATGTCTTAAAGGGGAGGCCGCTGTGTTCACTACTCCGCTCCTGCAGAACTATAAGAGGGTGAACCTCCGTATCTCAGGGTCTTAGTCCCATACCTACATACACACACACACACACACACACACACACACACACACACAGAGCGCACCAATTAATACATTTGGCTGTTGTGCAACAGAAACAGAGAACTAGATCTGCCCCTGCCATCTCAAGATGGACCGTGGCTCTAATCGATACCATATACCTCCTCATTGCACTCTTTCTCTCTCTCTCCACAGCATTTCCTCATACCCTCACCCTGTCGGCACTGTTCCTCACTGGAAGTTAGTCCCACTCACACTCCTAGCTCGGTAACATCGCCCTTTCAAATTGTATCAACTAAAATACTTAAGCGTAGCCAATAAAATTCCATAATTTCCATATAGAGTACTTTAAAACATTAAATCTCAGCTCAAAAACAAACAGCTCAGAAACAAAAGCTTTTTACTTTCTTTTCTCTCACTGAAGCATTACAAATCTTATAGGATTTATAAAGCAAGTTTTGAGTACCCTTGAGTGAGATTTTGGGGAAAGGAAGGGAATAGTCTATTGAATGAGCGTATTTTGGGCAGACAGATTAACCCAAAAACTAGACGGAAAACTTGTATTCCGTTTAGCCATGGCCAATGGTTCCTATTCCGGGTCAAAATTCGGACAAGAAAACATTGCAAAACGTCCAAATTTCAAGAAAACCGGTTAACAGGAAGTGCCTTTACACGATAGGTTTCTGGGTTTAGTGGAATTTTCCATAAAAAAATAGTTCCACATTTTACCAAAAAAAAATTATTTCAGGGGATCTATGGCTGGATTTCAAATGTTATTGGAGTATGCACTAAGCGCTACTATCTGGACTATTAGGTAATCACATTCTAGTACTAACTGCTATGTGTGCAAACGAACATTTAACCCCTACCCCCATTTAAATAAGGTCATCTAAAGTCTGGATAAACATATCTGAAGAACATCTGTCAATTTTATCATTCTATTGTATCAATGGCAGTAAGAGAAAGTGATGTGAGGTGATTTGCACCGCACTGGCGTTACCTTTAGGCACTGTTATTAATAAGGTCATGGTTTAATACTTTTATTTATTTTCAACTTTTTCAGAAATAAAAAAAAGTTTGGTTTCAATTCCTGAGAGAAAGTCGATAGCAATATGGGTTAGCTAAATATGTAGTAAAAGTGGCAAGCCGGAGAGAGAACTTGTGGACCGCAGTAAGAGAAAGTCCAGCCATTGTTTCTGGAATTTTGTGAAAAAAACTTCTTCCTGAACTTGAACAAAGTATGTGTAAATGTTGTGAAGCATAACAATGGATGTTGACGTTATGTTGGGATGAAATTGATTTTCCTATCTTTCTCTCTTCTAATATCAATTTCTCTTGTTGAAGAGAGGACTCCGGGAAATGGAAGTGATGGTATATATATATATGGTATGTAGGGCCATTTTCATTTAAATTTAGATGGTTGTAGGGCCGCATCAGCGGGTGGTACTATTTCCCCTGTGTCTGTCTAGTTCTGAAAATTGAGAGAAACGAAAGAGAAGCAAAGCAAGCAGTAGAGTAGCAAGTTATAGCTGCCTCAAACCCAATTTGTCACTCGGATTACCATTCTATATATATATATTATAGAGAGGGAGAGAGAGACGCTCAAGTTGGCGAAGAGAATGGAAGTTCAGTAATACTAATTGTTGTACATTTGTAACAACACACCGAGGAGAAGATCCAACTATCTCTCTCTCACACTTCACAACTCATGTTGTTAGTGTTGTTGCTACACACACACACACACACACACTCTCACCGATACAAGAGTGGTGCGCACGCGTACGAATGCCTACATTCGCGGCCTTCTCTTAACAAACTATGTCTAATTTCAGTGAAGTTACCTCTCCGGCCATTTAATAGCCAATCACTCTTCCTTCTTCAAATTCCTTGTGCACTCTCCATCATTTGTCCTAATCTAATACGACATTGTAAGAAACATTCGAAAATGTAACTCGTACTAATACAATACCGGCTTTTTAACACACACACACACACACACCCACCTTAAGAAAATAAAAACCAAAATCTATTGTGAAACACTCCTACGAATTTCTCTTTACTAAATTCTCAAAGTTTTGGTTATAAATGTTTATAAAACTCGGAATTTTTACTAAATGTTTAGTTCCCTGATGGTGAAACCTTGCACTGATTGGCTTTGTAGAGGCCAGGTCTAACTTATCAGCTTTCGTCAGGCGGCCTTAACCTCAAACTACCAAATTTAAGCCATTCAGCGTCGCGCGGCCCAATATTAAAGAACTAGGCTGCGCTGGCTATTGCCGTTGTTCGTTTAGTTGGATATCCAGAGAGCACGTGAGAATAGTCTCGGACGCGAACTTTACCCTCTCAAAACGACCAAATGGTGTCATGGACATGGGCGAAAGTAAATCTGGTAATTTTATAATTATAGTTACTGCAGTAAGAGAAAGCGTGTGAATGTTTCACACAGATTTTTTTCTTTCTGTGTTAATTTTTTTGTTGAGATTTTTGTGAATCATATTTTACATTAATAAGGTAAACCATTCATTGATCTCGGCCAGCTGTAAT
This sequence comes from Triatoma infestans, assembly GCA_011037195.1. Classification (NCBI taxonomy): domain Eukaryota; kingdom Metazoa; phylum Arthropoda; class Insecta; order Hemiptera; family Reduviidae; genus Triatoma; species Triatoma infestans. The sequence goes on from JAAEAF010014239.1 coordinate 11,313, forward strand.
CAGTCAAAAAAGAATAAGAAAATTAGCCCGCTGCACAGGCAGACAACTCAACAATTTTTTTTTCTTTATTTTATATATTTTTAGCCAATCATTTTTTTAAATCGGCTCATCCTATTGTTCTCTGAAATTATTCTTAGACAATTCTTATGTTCCATAATAAAGTCATGTTTTTCATTTCATTACTGAAAGGCACATATTTAATGTTTATGGTTAAAGATCAACATTGACAGTTGACAAACAAGAAACCTGAATTCAGCCAAATCGACCGAAGAGTTTTCAATCATATGGAACACTTGTGGAGAAATTTCTGGGTACAAATAAGTTTTGTGGAAGGATTAATGGAATTTGGATAATTAATTCAGTATTATAAGAGAGGAATATAGTTTGTGAGTGTAGAGAATGAGGAGGGGAGAGAGCTTCAGTAGATTGATGACGGCAATACCTCTAAGATTGTCTTTGGGTTCTGCAATAGCAGCCGCCAGTCCTTTCCTTCTCTAGTAGAAAGGCCAAATAGACAGAGAGAGCTATGTGACTTCAGCAGTAGGTACTATCCCTTCAAGTAATAGAAAGTGTAGTAGTGGGGGAGCGACCGGAGCTGCGGTGGTGGACGTGCTATTGAAATTCAAGACATAAATCAGCTGGTCACGTCACAGCTTTCTGACCAGCCGTTCGCTCTATCACTCTCTCTCTACCCAGTGTTCACTTCATCTAAAACTGACTAATTCAGAGATGGTCTTAGTTGTGTAGAGAAAGTGAGCGGGCGCGCCACCCTGCACCATCCTGCCCCACCTTTCAACCTCCATTTCAACAAACTAACAAACAAACACACAGCGACGACTAGATATATATATATATATGGCCACCATCTTAGACAACTATAGTTCCACCTCTAAGACGATTCTTAGCCCAGGATTATATTGTCATTTTGACCAAAGCTAAAGCTTGCTCCTCTTACAGATCTAGAGCTGGCCTGCGTCTCCCCGCCTGTACCCGCGCACAGATTACCTCCTGTTCTATTTACTAAGATGTCCCTCTAAATGGAGAAGATCTTGGATTAGCCAATACAGATTAAACTTACAAACCCTCAGTGCGAACACAGAAGACACTACTAAACAGACAATCCCCTGCCCTCCTCCAACAACCACCACACACACACATATATATATATATATACAAAGTTATTGTAGTATTTAGTAGAAGAGAAATTTGAAATTCAGCATAGATTTGGATGTATTCCTTGTGTACGGCCATGAAGTATTATTACTTAGTAATGGCGCTCATGGGCCCCCGACCAAAGAACAGACGAACATAGTCCCTGCCATGCTACAACAGATCTTACTTATTCCTATTTAGGAACGACAAAAAGGCCAGCCTAATCCTTAAAAGATGAAACCGAATTACTCTTCTTGTCTCCTCCAAAAGGCTCTAATGTTTTACATAAAATAGGTGTATTTTTGAAATAAATCATGATTGCAATTAAGGCCGTAGATTTGACTTGCATTTTGAATAATTCTCAATTTATTATGTAATTATAATATTTAATAAATCTCCAGGAAGTTTATATTTATATATATAGATACTTTCTTTAACTGTTCTGTAAGAGGTCTTCCTTTAACGGTTAACTGTAAGAGGTCTATTAAGCAAGAAAATGTGTTTTTAGAAAATGTTTTTCGAATGAATATTAAAAAAAACGAAATTATTACAACATTATAAAAACGTTTTGAAATTATTATAAAAACACGAAAAATCGCAAAGAGCTCAACTTGATATTCCGTAACTGACTTTTTAGTTTTTATTGGAAAACTTTGCAAACTTTTGTTGGATACATTTTCCCCGGGGAAATTGATTTTTTGTGTGGTTCATAACGTTATGTTTTCCTCTAAAGTGCCGTTTCGGTATAATACATGGTTCTATGCTATATAACTTAATACACATTTGAAATATTGCTAGAATTCTAAATGTGAAGAAATCGAGTTGGAAATGTGACTTTTAGAATAGTTTTGTTTTTGGATTCTTTTTGTCAAAACGGCTAAAACGATTTTCTTTAAGCTTGAATGCTGACTGCGCAGTTAAAATTATATAATGACTTTTTTTTTATTTTCTCGATTTCTCGGTTACATCTGTGATGTTTTATTTGAAAAATATTATTTCAAGAAAAATCTAACATTCGCTGGCAAACAGGTAGAAGACTACCGTTACAACAGAGAGTTCATGAACTTGGTTAGCATTGTCTGTTGCTCTTCTTAAAGGAGAGGATTTAAACCAACAAGAGAAGGCATTCTTTCAAGAACAGTCTATATTCTGCTTTCAAAGAAGCACAGTCTGCATTCTGCTTTCAAACAAGAACAGTCTGAAGCAGACATCCAACTAGAACACTTGTTTTTCGCTCTCTTAACATCAGTGCCAGTTCCACAATATATTAATAAGTTTATACATTCTTTGAAAATAACTTGTACTTATTATTTTAATAGAATATATTTATTGTTAGCAGTGGTGACTACTTTCTTATTTCTGATACTTCTCTCTCTTAAACTTATATACTTACAAAGCCGCTCAAGCCACTACAAGCTACACTACAACACAACACACCAACAACATTTCACATCGATTTTCTATAATCTTAGAAAATGTTGATTGCACGCCAGTCATACAACACTTTTATTAACAACATTTCTTTCCGGAAAAATTAATTTATGGGAAATGCTGTGAAATCTCTTAAATTGCAATTGTTGTTGGGGATTGATTAAGGAGCTGAATGCTGGTCACATCCACTTACCTGCTGTGTGCTGAGAACTAACATGTACGTCCCACCTATCATTTCTATTGTTGAGCGCAATAAATGTTGAGTCAAAATTCCAAGTTTTCCAAAAAATCGCCATTTACAACTTATCTGCTGCAGTAGTTTTCAAAGCTCAACTTTGCCCCCACAACATTTCATTCACCCAATTTTTCCAAAATATAAAATTTAAGGGCTAGTTATGTGTTAGTTATAAGGTAATTAGTTAGTTTGATCTAAGTTTAATGAAAACTACTGAAACCGTTTTCATGAACAGTGCATTATTGTGAATTCACACGTATACATACAGACAAACACCCACATATCTCGACTGAACATTCGTTAAAATCATATCATTTTGGGTGGGGGTGGGGATGACAAGGGAACACAAAACATATATTTCCGGTGAAAACTCAATTTCGAAAATTTGAGGCGATCGCAATACTTCCTCTCTTAGCAACACGAAGAGAAAATATAAAATTTACAAAAATAAAAACAATTTAACGGAAATTAATGTAAACATCGCACTGCAGTATCTATCTATTCAATGAAGATCTCCTTAGCCATCTGATTGGCACTCTGTGCACGGTCTGTTAGAAGAGGTTCTCTTATAAAATCCACTTATCGCAAAAAACTAACTCAGATCAATGTCCCAGATACGTATAACTTCAAATTTACATATTAAATTGTTTAGTAAAAAGTATATAAAATACAAAACTATTCTTGCCCTAAAGTAGACAAAATATATTACATTATTTTAGAGAAGTGTAATTTGTCATCACATTAATGGAGATGAAGGGAGGATGCATGTTTCACAGCTACCTGTGTGTGTAGTGTAGGCTGGCAGAGATAGCGATCTGAGTGTCACCTCGTGTCCACCATATGGCCGGGATGACATTGCCCTCTATTATAATAGTTATAATTATAATCACTCATACCTCTATAGCTCTATACCACTAAGATAACACCACTGTCACAATAATCATAATAGAGTTCTAATTATTATCAAACATTAACTTAATTATTATTTGTTTTTCTAATAAAATTATAGCAAATATTCCTGATTAATGGGCAATTTGGAATATTCTCTTTTTATTTCCCATTAATTTTTAGAATTAAAAAACAAAAAAGTACGCAACTTTCTCTCACTGCTGCTGTTAATACAATAATTATAATTATAATTAGTTCAAACTTCAAATTTTACTCATTTGTCCTGACATATATATATAGAGGTGGGGGGGGGGGACAAGTAGGTAGTAGAATAATTACATTGTAATCAAGTAGAGCGCATCGATAATACGTAGTGAACAAGAGCACTGTCTCCAAATAGAACTATTGCGGCCCGCTGGTAGTGTTAGTGTTAATGAGAACGTAGTCATCTGGACACTGTAAATTTGTAAGCTACAGTTTGTCTGCGGACACGCCAATTCCAAACATTTGCGCACAGAAACGACCTCTGCATGAGCTATTCCTATTGTGTGCCTGTTGGAGGTATCAGTCTAAATTTTCTTCACGCTGTAAGAGGCTGGGTTACTCGTCTGGATGCCAAAATATGTGAAGAACTAACTTGACCCCTCCCTTATACAAATATTGGATATCGACATGATTTCTGTGTGTGTGTTTTACATTATTTTCTTAATTAGTGTTATTTGAAAAAGAAAAAAAATTACTACTTCAAAAATTAAGGATGTTGTTTGAATATCGCACGCCCACATATCACAGACGTTTTCAGACTAAGCTCAGTTCTGTGGTCCACAATCAACGTATCGAAAGTCCTTTACACTCGACCGTCATAGTATTCAACTTTTTGATCGATTTGTTTTCTCTTTCACACTTAGTAACTTTCCACTGTTCTTATCAAACAATTGAAGAAAAGCTTATTATTTTTTAATATAAACAGAAGCTGTGGAAAGTGTAATTTCATTTTAAGGAAAAGCCATTTTGAAAATTTCCAATTGTGACTGAAACAAAGAATGATACAGTAGCAAAATATTGGCTAGAGACGTGTGTGTGTGTGTGTAAATAGGATGACTTCATTGCCAGAGGGGAGGACCGATCTAATGCTCTTGCAGGCGGTGTGCAGATCTGGCGATGATCTAATAAGTAAAGTCTCCTTACTTACTTCTTTTTCCCTCTTTACATACGGAAATTGACTGAATTTTTCACATGATTACTAAAGCTCTGTTGATTCGATTTACATATCCTTCATGAGGATATTGGTAATACTGCATTCTGTTGTGAAGAACACCGTGTGACTAGGCAGGGTGCATAGCAGTGGCAACACCCTCTGTACTCTCATGCAGGAAGTAATTCCTCTTTATAATCTCTCCCTCTCTCTCTTTCTCTCCCGCTCCCCGCCTTAAACTCCTTCTCTAACTTATATTTAGTGGAAATTATTTGTTCGTTTCCTTTTCCGTCAAAACAAATTCACATTGCTATTCTATATTTTCAGTGTTTTCATCATTTCCTTATCAAAGAACCGCGACTCTGCCCCAACACTCTGCCCCAATACTCTGCCATTTAAACCACCAAAATAACATATCCTTATATTCATTCTTAAGGCAAAAAAAAAATCGTATTTGATATCACTTTACTGGAGTTAGTGCAAATAATTGGATAATGGAAATAATTAACTTTTTGGAACGTTTCCCCACGTTCTCCCCAAACTTTTTGGAGTGCGCAGTGAATGTCTCGCTGTTTTGGCATATCTCATCACTTCCTTTATTATCATAAGCTTACCCGAACCTAGGCTCAGAGAGAGATTTCATTTCTTTTTTTAACACTCACCGAAAATACGTGTTTGAAGTTTCCTGAAAACGGAAAAAATGTTTCTAGCGATAGTCCATATATGTATGTAAATGTGTGTGTCTGTGTGTATGTGTATGTGTGTGCGAACAAAATACAAATATCAAAAATGAAAAAATCGTAGTAAACTGAAATTTATAATCGTTTAGGTACTGTTTTTCAAGTTTTTCCAAAAAATGTTCCAACTATTTTCTTCGCAAAGTGACCACACTCATAAAGGTCTATCTCTTTAAAAACATTTTTTCAGAAAAATTCAGTCATATTGTCCAGTTTCTCCTTCATATAATATTTTGGATATTTAATGTTTGAAGAAGATGGATTAACTTGAAGATCCATATTACAGTAAAGATTTATCAGTTTTCCCAATTTTCTTGAAAATATTTCCTGTTATTTTCTATAAACTTGGGATACTACCTATATATATATAGGGAGAGAGAGATCTACCCTTTTGATTTTAAACAGTTTTTAAGAAACAATCCAATTTTGAGTGACGTTGATTAGGGAATTGACGCGATTGAATTGAGGCTTGTTGGTTAAAGTGGTTGACATGTAGACATGGCTTGGCTAGTGGTATGTCCTTTGATGAGAAGTAGTAATATTATAGGTTGACCAAAAATATTTTGAGCCGCGAAATGAGTGGACTACAGCGGTGTCCTGTTAAAGCAGTCATTATATGAGATATGATTGGGAAGGTTGTTATCCATACTATTTCGGCGCACTGTTAGTATTTATTCCTGTTTGGTTTAATATATTTTATATTAAAAGTCTGTTTAAAGAAAGATATATCTTTTGTAAGGTACCTAGAGTATGCGTAAAGTCCCAGCATATATATTATTTTGAAAGTTTAGCACTCGATGATTTTCATATTCTTTTGACCAAAATTGGCTGTAGATCCTTCAGTTGCAGAGGTTCAAGGAATTTTGCTCGATTATTATAGTCGAACTATTATAGATGTTACTAAATAACAATCACTCTATGGCACATAATATGAAATAAACTATGCTGTTGTTCTCGAACTTAAAAATGTTTTCATTTACTGAACTGATGATGTTCACTTTTGGCCGAAACGTTTCAGGTACAGTAATAAACCAATAACAAACATTAGGAAATTCCTCTGTCATTATACCTCATCTGGATAAAGTTAAATGATTTCCTTCCATAAGTGAAATGCTAGCTCAGCTGAAATGCAAGTCAGCTAGATGTAAGTCATACACGTATTTCTAAGAGAATTAGTAAATTTTAATATTTTTAAAACGTACAGTTCTAGATGAAAGATGTAAAATTTCAGATATCTGTTAAATGTTTTGCACTATTGCCTACCGCTAGTCTCAATCTTGTTGAACTTTTACTTCCGGAACTATATATTAATAATATCGAAACATGAAAGGAAAGTATATCGCTATATAATGACAGCAGTGTACAGTTTGTTTCTATGCTCCTATGAGATATGTTCATTTTATAATGAATGAAATTAAGAATGTGTATGACATCAGTGGAGAAGAAGGTAGTGAGCAATATTGTTTTTATAGTACGTGTAATTCAGGTTGTAATACGGGCAGTATTATTACATTTATTACATAGTAGTAATATAGGATGTGCTCACAGTGTATCATAGTATTGTATAGTATTATAACAATTAACGTGAACACGTACAGCTATAAGACATATATATGAAATTAAGTAAAGAGATATTGAAACAAAATATGATGTATATACACACAGACGAACATAAAAAGAGTCTACATCACGTACAATATGGGCACTATGTTACAATAGAGACATACTGTTTTGTAAACTCTATCATAGTTCATAGAAATGTTCTATTGTATATACAATTTAATTATATTATTATTATTATTACTAGTAGTAGTATAATCTGAAAGATATGTACATAACATTACAGAACTGTTTCAGCTGATTACTTCAATATCACTAGCTGCTCTTTTCCAGTAAACGATCACGGTATATGGTATATGGATAATGAATGATTTATATTCGATTTGGAATCTAAATTCTCCACCACTTTTAGTTACAGCATACTGGATATACCAATAGGATAATGGTATTTTTCGTTCGTTTGCTGTATTATGTAAATAAATCGACTGATTAAATAAATCGCATTGTCTTTAACGGTTTCTATATTTACGTATATTTAGGGCACCAAGAATTTATTAAAAATTCCAAGTTTGAAGAACATTTATCACTTTTAATTATAATAATAGCGGCCAGAGGAAGTCGTGTGAATGTTTCACACTTTCACAGTAGATCAATATACTTCATTTAACTGGAGAATCTAATGAAGGTAAAATAATTTCCGACCAATCTCTTCACTATCCATAAGTGTAGTTTTTGTTAGATGTAGAGTGAAAAGTCGCAGTTTGATTGGCGTGCACCATGGTAGAGTATGATTACATTGTACATGGAGCAATACTAAGTCCAATTTACAGGTAACAAGTTACGATATTCTTGTAAAATTGTTTTTCCAACACAAAAAAAGAGAGAAGAAAAACTATTGCGTCATACTTCAATTGAAAGCGAGGCTAATTTTATCGCTCCAAAAAGCACAAGATTCATTTTACAACCATTCACTAACTGTTCTATACTTTTCCTACAATAATATAGTTTCTATATTTTGTCTATAATTAACTGAAATATATAATTGTTAATGAATATGTGGATGGGTCCGCAATGCTGGATAACATCTGGTATTTTATCCGTCGTGGCATGCATTTTTTTTTTATTACTGATCGAGTTCGGATTTTGATCCATTGTCAGAGCAAATTTAACAGTTTCGTGCAGAGAGTTTACTTCAACTAATGTTTATGTTACACACGACACTTGGTTTGTATGTGCGGGTGGTTATAAGGTTATGTTACTAGTGCGTGTGTGTGTTTAATGGTAAAATGGAATTATTATAAATTATAATTACACATTAGAAAATATTGATATTTTGATGTTCGTTACGACCGCTGTTATTCAATGTCGTAAAATAGATGTTGAGGTTCGGTCATATAAAAACCAACACTTGGTGATGGTATATCACAGGTTAAACTTTAGGTTTTAAGAAATTTCCACTTTGAAGAAGGCAATAAATTTGCCGAAACGCCGGTGAAAATTTAAAAACTGTTTTTTTATGAAGCTCAACATCTATTTTACAATATTAGAAAATATTTTACAGTAAATAGCATGTTTTGAAGGATACTTAATAAGTAAATTTTAATGGTGGTATTAATTTATCAAGTCATTTTTATTAGGGGGGCGATAAGAAATTTCAGGAGTAAACTATACTAATAAGAATAGATAGAATTTGAAGAAAGGCAATGCATAGTTTAAGGATTGTCAATTGCTTGTAAAAATTATAAATAAATAGGCCTTTCATTCTATTTGAGACATTGAGATATTCATTCTATTTCTAGTGTTGATATATTTCCAAAAGGTGTGTGTGTGTGTGTGTGTGTGTGTGTGTGTGTGTGTGTGTAGATATATGTGAAAACACAAAATCCCAAATATGATAAAAATCACAGTTAACTCAAAGTTGATATTCCACTGTAACATCCGATCACCGCTTGCGGTCGACTGGAAATGCGATTTTATAAAATAGGGGTCTGGAGTTTTTCTGATTTTTTTTCAGAAACAGCTCCATAATTTTCTTGACATTAGAATGATATATTTTTCCGGAAGAATTGATTACAGGAGAGCCATGGCGAGATTATCGTGTGACCTTCTGACCACATAACTTGGTTATGACAACTAAGCGTTGATTAAAAATTGTTAGTTCTAAGAAACTTTGTCAATTTGTTACAATTGTATTAAATTGCAGACAGAGAGGCGTGCAATGGTACGTTTAGATCTGGCATTTATTGCAAGAAATTTTTGTCGGACAGTAAGTGTCGCTAATGTAAACGGCACGAAATTTGTGTCTGATATACGAGTCATGAGTTCAAGAACTCGTATTTAGTTCAAGTGTCAGTAACATGTGTCCTACACATCTATATACGTAGGTGTAAACACTACTACATACAAGTTCAAACTCGCCTGACAAAAATTGCTTTAGTTGTCCATCCGTCTACATTAAGTGACGGTGCATTTAGTTTTAACATGGGTGAGAAACCAGAGTGGGTGAAAAGAGAAGTCGAAGAATTAATCGACACGTATCATAACAAACCCGAATTATGGGATATTAAAAGTAAAGTTTACCGCGATATAGTGAAGAAAACCGTAATGTTACAGCAAGTCTTTCGCGCACACTAATAGCTGTTCTGAATTTCCTATCTTGCTTGCATACAATAGGCCCAATTTTACTAGCTAATTTTTCGAAATGAGATGGTTTCATTCTTACAAAATTTGTGAATTGTGTTGGATCCTCCAACGTAAGTTCGACATTAACTGATTGTATGCACCTTGTTTTTCACGTCTCAAAATCCACTCTCGAATCCACACAGAACCTTTTTCTTCTTTTTTTCTAATAACTCCAGAATAATTACGCTAGCTGCAATTTTTCTTTTTGATACCTTCATCGTCAAATGACCGTCTGACAGTAAATGACAGTAATCTGAATTTTTGCAATGAAAGAAATATATAGGCCACAAATAGCAGGTGTCAACTCTTAAGACATTTGTTGCATGACACAAAACATTGACGGTGTCATACTCATATCCATGCTACAAATATCACGTAATTTCTGTCACAATGTAAACACTGAATACAACTTGCTGTCCGACAGTTGACATAAGTGTCTGGGTAGAAGTGTCAGATGTAAACGTACCCTAAGACTTCCATAGCAGATGTTTTCAAACTCGAAGGTCATCAAGTAAGAAAGAAAGAAATAAAGAAATGCCTATTTTTTTACGCCTTTACATCCTACTACCGATCAGTTATCGTGTTCGGAGGCAGATAAGCAAGCATTACTGTATATTACTCACGTATTAAAAATACATCAAATAAAATCCAAGGCCAAGACCGGGAATCGATCCCACTCCATGTACATCTCCAGCTGGGCGGTCCACTCAGCTATCATGACACCGAAGGCATCAATAATATTAAACATTTTCACTGAAACGGTCTCATTGCTGGAACAGTATATTCAAAGCCAGTAATAACTTTGTTTATATAAAACCAAAGTTGAAGGTTTAAGGCTAGTGTAGTTTTAATAGAATAGCCCGGATATTGGTTCTGTCTAATGTTGATAGGCCTCACAATGTGTCGGTAAAAGGTTAGGTTTATCCTTTTATCATGATATTATTAAAACTTTGACTACATGATGTTAAAGACAGACATCTCTAGATTTTTCAATAAATAGTTTGTTGTACACACTCTCTAGTGGAAGTCGCCATAGAAGTTTGGAAAAACTTATTTTACAACTTTTCGTAATAATGAAAGAATTACTCACTTTATCTGTGCTGCCTGTCACTTAATAAACATCCAGGTTTGAATAAGTTACGAATAAGTAAAAGAAATCAATAAAATTAAACCTTAAAACTTGGTGATTCAATAGTTATAGTAATAACAATAGTAAATAGATGTTTCAGTAATCTGTAGGGAATGGTACAGGAATAAAGGTGAAATACCTAATAGAGCAGAATGTGCTAAATTGTTGGCTGGGAGAATTTATCATAGTTGCACGTAGTTATGTTATGTGTGTGTGTGTGTGTGTGGTGTGTGTGTGTGGTGTGTGTGTGTGTGTGTGTGTGTGTGTGTGTCGGTATGGTAGGGAGTGCTGTTAGAGTGATCACGTGTGCCTATTGGCGCATTATTCAACCATACTGATGATGATACCATCACCTCCAGTGCACAATATTGTCAGAGCATCTCTGATGAATTTCATTACTCTCTCTTCCCTCCCCCTTCAATAACGTCATATAATCAACGAAATTTGCGAAATTTCAATGAATTTATCGTCATTTATCCCTTTCCGAAACAAACATCCTCCCTCCTGTCAGAAAACAAAATTTCCGGTGTGAAACATTCACATGTCTCATTTTTAATAATAACAATAACAACAAATGTGTGTATTTGATAGCAAAATACAGATTACAATTACATTACACAACATTACTGACATGGACTTGGTCCCTCTCTCTAGTTAATCCTTCCTTTTAAATAAATACCATTGATTTAAAAGTAAGTTTGAACTTTTATTCGAATTATTTTATTCATGATGATGGTCACAGCGATACCCAACATACAGACAGAGATACCTACATACAGACAGCGATCACCAACATACTGACAGAGATACCAACATGCTGGCAGGATACCAACATACCGGCCGATATACCTACACATTCTAACAGAGATACCAACATACTGACAGAGATACCCAACACACAAACAGAGATACCAACATACTGACAGAGATACCAACATACAAACAGAGGTACCAACATACTGACAGAGATACCAACATACAAACAGAGATACCAATATACCGACAAAGATACCGACATACAGGCAGAGATAACAACCATATTCCTTAGAAACTGATCTTACTTTTCCTTAATTTATTGAGATCGTAACTTTATTTTCGGAATTAGTTTTCAGCGGCTAAATATTCTCACATTAAGAGAAAAAAATCCTAGTGTGAAACACTCACACGACTTTCTCTTACAGCGATTTACTTAGTTATAATTGACTAATTCAATTCGCATATAATTCTTACCAGAAGTTTAGTTGCTTTCAATTTACATAAATGGAAGACTGTAAACTTTTTCAACGACTTTTATAAGGAACGTATAACTACCCTCTAACTCAGAATCTCCCTTAAATGGATTTTCCCGGAGAAACGTTTGAAATGAAGTATATCTCAAGATACCTAAAGGATACCTTAGGAGCAAGAGTTACTGGAATTCTAACAGTTTCAATTCTAACAATTATTGAACATTAACAATTATTATAACTGTAATTAACAGTTATTATAACCAATTTATATTATATAACTACTATATTATAAGCACTTATAACATTTGTCGAACCTAAGTTTATTAACAGCTTAGATGTTTATAATATTTTGTAAGTGTTAGGCTTCGCCTGTATGTATAGATAAATAAATAGAAATAGGTGTTAGAATTGTACTGTAGTTTCACTTTCAGCACTAATATCTGCTCCAGAAATTTACACATACACAGACCATTTCTAAAAAGAACTTTTTTGGAATCATGGGATCTCAAAACTTATATTTCCGATATGAGTCGATATCGAAAATTTGACCGATCGCAATAGTTCTTACTAACAATAAGAGAAAGTAAAAATGTTTGTAGCGACGATCTCTATGTTTGTGTATGTAAATGAAATATCTCAAAAGTATCGCAAAATCGCAAGACACTGATCCTGGATATTCCATTTCTATTCCAATATCAAATGCGACTCTAGATTTCGGTCAAAATCTGTCAACCGGAATTTATAAAGGGATCCTCGAATTTTCTAAGCGAAGAAACGCCTCTAACGTTGTGTATACTAACTACCCACATAAACCATATTTCCTTTCTTTGAAACAATTTGCTTGGAAAATGATTTTAGGAACATTCTGCTAGAAAGTGCCGACTTCAGTACAATATACGGTTCATCTTCTATATTAAGATTCAATAACTTGTTATAATTGAATAGTTGCTAAAGTTCCTAGAATTCCAAATTTTATACATCACTTAACCGGAAGTTCAATGTGCAATAAGTGAAGATCGCGTTACTTTTACAGCAAAGTGTTACTTAATCAGGAACTTCAAAACTAGTAATTTCGCAATCGAAATTCGACCCGAATATTAAAGAATTCTGTTCCAGGAAAGACCATATAAATAAAGCAAATAAACTTTTTTGATAATCTTTAGAGTTCTATTTGTCTAAATCATCAACCAAACTGATGAAACCCTATCTCAAGTAAACCGGTATCCTACAATACGGTTACGCTCCAACTCGATCAGAAATTTGCGAAACCCTTCATATAAAACTGTATTTGAACTATTTAACGTGTGTATATATGTATTTAGAAATGCAAATTACGTACAAAGGCACACGATACACATGCAAAAATAAAATACCCATTCAGCCATCGTCAGTTGAAATAGAAAACGTAATTGAATTGTCAGAAAATGATACTAATGTCATATTAGAACTTGCTAAATCGATCGGAGACGGTGGTTTTTAGGATATGGTTATTCAGGACGTTCAAGATTTATTGAGGGAAAAAGAAATTGACGAAGTGGATTTCCTGGAAATGGTATCAGAAGTTCTATGTTAAGTCGATTACGAGGAGAGAACAACAGTGATGAAGATTCTGAAGTTGATAAATTGTAAAAAAAAAATTGCGGAAAGTCTTAAGCTCAGCTAAAACTCTAGAATCATTTTTTTTGAACGCAGACATATCCGCTGAAAGAAGTCGAAAATTCAAAAGGGAGCCTATCTCCTTACCAGGAAATCTACAACGACTTTATAGGAAACATTACAATTTTTTAAAGAGGGCAAAAGATGCAAATGATGAAAAAAAGGATTCAGAGAGTGAAAATGATAACATTCTAGCGAAAAAAAAATACGATTGTACGTACAGAGGTGTGTGAGGAAGAAAATTATTAAAATAAGATTATCAAAATGAAAATTGTTATATAACTTATTTCTTTTCATCAGAGACATTTTCCGTGGTAGCCTGCTTCATTTTGTGGTCATCGACCGGTTTTGGGCGTTCGCCCATCTTCAGGATGCGTTTTTCAGACAGTATGACAACACAGACTTGCACAGAGAAATTCATTTTTCAGTGCCAGCTCTGCGGAACCAACCACCACAACAATTATTTCGTTTTGTGTTATACATTATATACGTTAATATTTTTATAAAATAAAGTTGCTTGTATGGAGTTAAAAAAAAAAGTATTTGTTTTTAATAAGTTTTCGGGACTTAACTCCCCCTTTTTGTAACGGCTCTGGGTCTCATATAACCCGGCATTTTCTAGGAACTTATTTTTACCGTGTTATAGGAGGGCGTTACCAGTAGTTTAGTTGAAGTTTGTGTATTAAACACTAAAAATATAATGTCTTTTTGATTTATAAAATCGATTTTCATGTTAGATATTAACGAAATTGATGCAATGTTTTGGGCAATGTTAATACCCTGGCATTCTTGTTATATTGGCCGTATTATAAACATTGCCTAGATGTATATATAAAACTTGTATGTAATAAAAATAAAATCTTGTGGAACTATTTATGATGTATAATGGTAGTTCTCAGTGTATGTTACATGTGTAATATACAAGGTGGTAATTATATAGTTGTTGTGTGGCGTAATGTGCAATAAAATTGAACAAAGAGGTAATAAAAATAGAGGATTATATGCTGCCTGTCCCTATGTGCGTGTAGGAGAACGTTTGAGAATAAGATGTAGTTAACAACTTGTTGCCAATTAACTTTACAAAACAATAGTACATATATTTAAGTATGTAGTTATTGCTGGTGTTGTTGTTGTTACCAAATGTTATTGTTATTATTATATTAGGTATTAAACTACTCCGACCGTCGGGTTCACACATGTTCACACACCACCCCCAATATTCTCTGTTTTAATACATACAAGATTGTTATCTTGTTCTCTACTACAGGTATAATATACATAACAAATATGCACATATGATGTGTATGTTCAATAGTTGCTCTGTTTTAATCCACTTGAACTTCATGTTAATTGTATACAACGTGTTTCCACTGCATTGTTTACATTCTTCCCGGAATTTTATTCGACAAAATGTAATAATTCCATATCTTATTACTTTTACAACATATTTTTGTAGTGGCTGAAAATAAGACTGGGTTGGTTTAGGAAATGAGAACTTTTAAAAGCTATTCTTCCATTCAGAGAATGTTCACAGTCATCAGGGAGCATGTAATTCAAGATAGACGGATACTAGTGACAGGAGGGCCAACCGCCTACTAGATGAATAGATGTAGAAGAAATGATGTTACTGAGCATGCGGTTGAGCAAAAGGTTTCACGGCAAAACAGGGCAGAGGCCTGATATAGAAAGCTGGCCATTTTTTCTTGATCTCATAAAGCGTATACAGAGATATTTCAAATGTGCACCTCTAGATAAGGGTGGCCTGCAACAGCATCCTTACTGCTGCAGTTAATATTAATATAGGCAGATTTTCTTTAAACTGAAATTTTACTCATTCCCCTCCCCCCATGTAAATAAAGAGGCTTTGGTAGAGCATGTACCTATCCATGGCAGATATAGTTAAAATGATAACATTACTGTCCAGAAGTTAATGCCAATAACATTGAACAAACCCAAATAAGATTTGCAAATTAACGTGTCAGATTCCTCAGAACAATTCCTTAAATTAAAGAAATCGTTGTAGCCGTTTTCGAGAAAATTCCAAAAAACTCAACAACTTACTCTGTAACATCGCACTTGTGATAACAAGGAAACCAATTTCCTTTACATTTACAATTCTTGCAATGCTTGTAATGTATATAAATACAATAGATGGTGGTCCCCAAACGGAATTACAGCTTTCTGTGATTTTCCACTTTTGACATATTTTGCTCACACACACACACACACACACACACACACGTTCAGACAATTCGTACAAATATATATATATATATATATATTCGTACATACAGACAGAAACACTTTTTCGTAGTATTTCCAGTAAAAATTGAAATTCGAAAATATGACATAATCGCAATGATCCTCCTTATAGAGCAAGCGAAATAAAAAAGCGATTTTTTTTATGTTTATCCAGAACAAAACTCTTCCACGACCCAATCTACTACCATCCACGACACTATCTGACACCGTGTACGAACTATCTGACACTGTTTTGCGTCCGATCACGATACTTACTATTGGCACCGGCAGGGATGAGCGCGAGCTCCGATACTGCCCTCTAGTGGGATATATAAGAAAAAAATACTAGTGGCACCATCCACATCACAACTAGTTCCGTCGAAACCTCTATCTAGCTCCGCCCACGACTGTACTTGGCTAGGTCCACGCGACACTATTTAGCACTATTCAGGATATCACAATCTGGCTCTATTTACAATATTATCTGATACTTTCCTCAACATTCCTAAGGCATTATCTGGTTCCGATACTATCTGATGCCGTCCTCGTAGGGTCTAGCTCCGTCCAAGACATTATGTGTCACTGCTCACGATATTAGCTGGCAGTTAATACGAACTTTAAGGCTTTATTCAAGACACATTTAAAATCTATTCACAACACAATTTGGTTTCGTCTGCGATATTAACTGGTATTTCCACATCACATCTGGCTCCGTCTACGATACTATATAGCACCGTCCATGACACCATTTGGCTCCATTTACGACATTATCTAGCTCTTCTTCTAGCTCAGTCCAACGATAGTATCTGACACTGCCCAAGACACTATCTGGGCAAGGTTCACAATGTTGGCTCCATTCAGATTCACTATCAATACTTTCTGGCTCGACTCTTTGACACACGATGTCTCCCAGAACATTATCTGATTCCGTTCTCAGAATACTGGTTCCACTGACCAGCTCTATTAACGCCACCAGATCGCTGGTTGGACGTAAAGTTTGTCGGGCGTTCCCAGAACTAACAGTGATTGAACCAGGTGGATGTTATCCTACAAGATCCTTCTCCTCAGCTACTATGATCTCTCAAGTTAGAATTCTATTTAAAATAAACAAAAAATAACAGAATATAAATACTAAACTCTATAGAAATATTTATTCCGTAAAATGAATATTTTATAATTAAAATATTTATTTATTCCAATTTTCCAACAGAATATTATCTCTTTTTAAGTTTTAAATTAATACACAGTGAAATATAAATATAAATAATGATGGAGATTATAAATATTGCATGGCCTTCTTGATCGTAGTGGAGCAAATTATCAGTTTTATTAATTAATGTTTCTTTTTGTATGTCTGTCTGTCTGGGTACAGAAGACCATGGAGAGAACCGTTGATTTACTCTCTTTTAATTCTTTAAGATGATTATATTTACAAACAGATTCCTTTTACAAGTCTTCCATCTCTCACTCCCTTGCTCTCTCTGACACCCACCCCTATCCCCAGCCCCACACTACAGAATGACATCAAAGTTCAAATATAATTTTTTTAAAAGAAAATATTATAAGATGCGAACACAATTAATCGCATTTTATAAACATTTTTAGCATAGGTATAATTATATGAAAGAAAATGTAAAACATTAGGCATACATCTTCAACTTCAGATATTAGGGATGTCAACTTCAACGAATTCGCCTAGAACAAAACATCCAATCTCAAGAGTAGCAATAACCTTTTCAATAGGCAAGTCAAGCACTGTCTGGAAGCGGTAAGTTTAGAGGAATTGAAATTTGAAAATTAAAATACATTGAGTGGTGTAACTTGGAGGGCGCGAGCACCTAGAATGTGGGCCCTCGGCAGCAAGCAAGATATTTAAAAACAAATAAATCAAAATACTTTGGAGAGGGGGAGTTAGCGTGTTGACTGGCTCCACTCAGACTCCCCAAGAATCAATTTTAGGCGAAAAAAGTGTCAAACAAACGTGATCTCTTTTTAATTAAGCGGAAAAACTGAAAAAAATCTGCTGACGAAATTGAAGCTAGCATGAAATAGAAGATTTAATGTTTAAGAGAAAATTCCTAAACAAATTCAGCAACCATTCAGTAAAATTGCACTTGTAATTGTACTTTCATCAATAATCTGGAGTGAAACACTCGCACAACTTTCGCTCACTCCAATTAATACAATTGATTAATTTATCAAATTTTCAATTAAGTTACAAATTTTCTTAAACTTAGAATGTTTAATTGGGCTGGCCTTAACAAAAAGATGGTAGGGATTATACTTATATACCTCAGCGAAATTTATGGTTGCGCCCTCTATCAAAATCAGAAAGTTTGTGCAGTTTAAATTGAAACTTAACTGACAAACTCCCAGAAACCTTCAAAAATCAATATTTTCAGAATAATAATACAAATAAAAGTGATACGCTTTTACCTCGCGATGGGCATTCAAGATTCACAGAAAATCCTAAAAAACTTCCCCAAAAACTCGAACCTATCCTGTAAATTCGGTTACCAATTTTCTTCAAATTTAGAATGTTATTAATGCTTCTAAAGTATATTAATATTATTCAGATGGTGAAACCATGCATTATACTGAAGTGGCACTGGAGAGTAAAGCATAACGCTACTGTTCCCTCAGAACCCACCGCTACTGTTCCCTCAGAACCCACCGCTACTGTTCCCTCAGAACCCACTGCTACTGTTCCCTCAGAATCTACCGCTACTGTTCCCTCAGAACCCACCGCTACTGTTCCCTCAGAACCCATTGCTACTGTTCCCTCAGAACCCACCGCTACTGTTCCCTCAGTACCCACCGCTACTGTTCCCTCAAAACCCACCGCTACTGTTCCCTCAGAACCCACTGCTACTGTTCCCTCAGAATCTACCGCTACTGTTCCCTCAGAACCCACCGCTACTGTTCCCTCAGAACCCATTGCTACTGTTCCCCCAGAACCTACAAAAAATAATTTTCCAGGAAAGAAAATGTTCAAATAAAAGTGATAAATATTTGGGCGCGTAGTATACGAAGTTGAAACAAAACCATTAGAGTCGTTTTTGAGAAATTCACAAAAAACTAAAAAAATACATTCAGTAAAGTCGCATTCCGTTGATGGATGTTGCCCGGAACCCTGCATCGTGTGTAATCTAGTAGTATCTAAATGGAAAATCAAGGTTCAGCTTCATATGATTTTTCTTTCTTGAGATATGTTATTAAAGCAGACACACACACACTCACACACCTCTCTTTTCGCTAACATTTTTTTCGCACTCAGGGAACATCAATACATACACTTCCGGTGAAAACTCAATTTCGTACAATTCAACCCGATCCTAATACTTCTAAGAGAAAGTAAAAATGGATATTCATGTCATGAGAGGTTTCCACTGATAACGACCCGGCAGATCCTCTGGCTATGCCCAGACGGCTATCAAATTTACATATATCAAATAAACATATATTCAGCCAAACATACAAACACAGATCAATTTACAAAAACTTTTATTTCGGTCTTTGGCTGTGCATTCTAGAGAACCTTATTGATATTAGAATTAATTTCAAGAATTAGTGATTGATGGAGGTGCAGAATGGCGGATTACTCTGAGTAAGGGAAAGGATTAGCTCAGTAGTAGCGGCGAAGGTCCTAGGTTCGAGTGCTGGCAGTGCTGCCCTTAGATTTTCTCATTCCCAGGAGCCTCTATAGCTCCTTAGCTAGAGAACACTGCCCAGAGGCAGGCAGTACACTGAGTAGACTCCAGGAACAGAGTCGATGTTCCAGGTCCAAGCTCACTATTCCCTATCACAAAATCTGAGTAAAAATTCCAAGTCTGAAGAATTTATCAATTTATTATAAACTTTATTAACTGCAGTAAGAAAAAGTCGAGTAAATGTTTTCTTACCATATTTACTTTATAAGAAATCAAGTATTCTGGTTATAGTTCTTGATAGGCGGAGTTGTTCCCACTGAGTAATTAGAGTGAATATATGGATAAATTTGTGAGTGTTAAGTTTATGATCTTAGTTCAACGCTAACTACTACATTAATTGGTAATGTATGAGTTAAACCAACTGGACGAAGATTGACTCCAGTTTCAGACAGTGTCCACAATCTAGCACACTACATTAGGGAAATATAAGGGAATATTAGACATAGGTAGCAATGGCAGACTGGGGGGGTAGCAGTAAGGTGAGTTGACGATCATGACTATTCAATCAAGATTTCCCTGTCATGTCTGTATCTTAGATGAAGAAACAGGAGTATTACCCTGGATACTGCTGGACGGTTGAATCAAGTATTCAAGTCGGAGGCTGCTCTACAAACTGGCCGTTGCTCTCTCTATGTTCTGTCCATCCACCGATGTAAGTAACCATCCTAACCCATTCACTTTATCTCCGTCTATCTCGCCCACTTATGTAGACGACTAGTAAGGAAGGACGACCTTCTCTCAATCTACATTATGCATGCTGCCAAGGTTTAATGCATATCTTAGGTGTTACTCAGAGCTGCCTCTATCTTGGCTGGCTTGCTCTTAGTTCCACGTGTATACTGGCCCGCCCCCAACTGAGCCTCTACTCTTCATGTAACATCCTCTCCTTCCCTTTTCATCCCTCTCCCTCCCTCCTCTATATCCCATTCCCATCTCCTTTAAACGTTGCATATTAATCTTCTTTGTACTTGCTCGGCACCCCGCTCGCCCCAGTGCTGCAGCCTGTCGGCCTAACTGCTCCACCAGTTTGCTTGCTCTACCGTTTCACTTCCCTCTCTTGTTGTGTGTCCATTAAATTCTGGTCAGGTGTTTCTCCTTATACTGATAGCTTCCTTCGTCTTAGTTTACCTTCATGGAACACTCCCTCATCATCATTATGATAATAATTAAGTCAAGACTTATATCTTTTATCTTTTCAAATAATCAAAATGTTTTGCTTCCTAATCTATAAAGCCTTAGACATATTTTTCCATTTTCTCAGTTACCGTAAAATGTTTTGATTTTTTGTTTAGTTTCTCTTAGTAAAAGTCGTGCGATCGTACCGAATTTTCGAAATATCAGTTTTCCTCGGAAATACTGGTTCGAGGTTCCCCAAGTATGAAAAACTGATTTTTAGAAACTGAATTTTTAGAAATAAATTTCTGTTTTGATTCTATGAAGAGGTCGGACAATAAGATTCTGGTCAATATCGATTAACCGAAATTATCAGTTGACTGAATGGACTTATCATTTTTACTTTCTCTTACTCCTAAGTAAGAGGAAGTATTGTA
>JAAEAF010014240.1:0-35055 GCA_011037195.1 Triatoma infestans
AAGTTCACCATTGGTGATACAGAGATCTCCATCAATAAAGACATTTTATCTGTTGGTGAACATACCTTTTATGCTACCCCGGGACTTTTTGAATTATTATTTATGAAATATCCAAACTTAACGCTGGCAAAAAAGACAGATTGCGATAATTATAAGCGAATACTACAACAAACGAACGCTCATAAAGAAGGACACAGTCCAACTGGAGCAATCAAGGAACTGAAAACAAACATGAAATATAGGAAAGTGATTCCAAAATTGTTTCCAACGAAAAAAGGTGCTGGACATGTCGACCCCAACAGGCTTGTAGACAGATTAAGAGTATTATTTGGCACAAAGAATGCTGGTGTTGAAATAAAAAGAATATAAGATCAACTGAGAGACGGAGGTATAATAGCTTAGACTCACCTACAATGCACCTCATTTCATCATGACATCCGTTAAGGAACAGATCGTGCATGAGTTGCATAGACCAGCAAGAAGAATATTCAAGAGAAGATCAGTTTTATTGAAGGGAATAGACGATTTGTGGCAAATTGATCTCGTGGAGATGCTTCCCTACGCCAGATTCAACAAAGGCAACAAATATCTCTTGACAGTGATTGATTGTTTTTCCAAATATGCCTGGGCTGTACCTCTTAAGAATAAGTCAGCACTTGAGGTGAGTAGAGCATTTGAAAAGGTATTGCAGGAAAGGAAGCCAAACAATCTACAAACTGATAATGGCAAGGAGTTCTATAACAGAATATTTGCCAAGCTGATGAAAGTGAATGGTATAAATCACTATTCCACCTTTAGTAATTTGAAAGCTTCAATTGTTGAGCGATTCAATCGAACTTTGAAATCTGCAATGTGGAAAAAGTTTAGCCTGCAAGGATCCTATGATTGGCTAACCATCATTAACTCTCTGGTAAAGAAATATAACCAAACTAAACATCGAACGATCAAAATGGCACCGGTTTCTGTAAGAGGTAAGGATGTAGAAGAACGGCTGTTGCGTGATGTATATGCGAAGAAAACAATTACTACCGCACCTAGATTCAAAGTAGGCGATCATCTACGGATATCCAAGTATAAAGCACAATTTGCCAAAGGCTATCATCCTTCATGGTCCACAGAGATATTTAAAGTTGTAGAAGTTAAGAATACCACACCAGTGACATATCACCTGCAAGATTATAAAGGACAAATAATTGCTGGAGGTTTTTATCAAGAGGAGCTACAGCTAGTGAAATATCCCGACATCTATCTTGTGGAGAAGATTATGAAACGAAAAGGTGATAAAGTCTTAGTGAAATGGCTAGGTTTAAACAATTCACACAACAGCTGGGAGAATGTGAAGAATGTACTTATATAAAGCCGGACGAGGCTAACTTCGATTCAGTTCATCATGAGGCGTGCTAGAGACAAGAAGAAGAAACGAGTCATACCTACTCCTAAACGGATTGGTGAGAATTCTCCTAAATTGAGTGGTAAAGCTAAACGAATGTTGGATGGACTACCTCGTCTGCGGCTGAGTAATTTTGATCTACTCAGATTAGCTAAATCAAAGAAAATTCCCCATTTTAGAGGGGTATTCATGATTGATGAATTTCCAATGAAACCGTGGAAAAATGAGCGAGCCATTTTTAATTTGGATAGTAGTTGTGGGAGTGGAACTCACTGAGTTTGCTATAAGAAGAGAGGCGATTATGTTCAATTCTTCGATAGCAGTGGAGCCAATCCACCTTCTGAGCTGATCCGCTATTTAAAAGATTGCCGCATTTCATCGAACAGGAAGCAGTATCAACAAATGGGCAGCAACAATTGTGGACAGCTGTGTTTACTTTACTTGCTGGATCTGCTATAAAAGGAAGGATTATAGTTGGGTGCATTCATTTGGTCGCCAGACAGCGATGGGTTTGGACTTTAGGAGAGTGAATAAAAGGACAACTGCAGAGAAGAAAAGCATCATTCCAGTGAGAACAGTTGACGAGAGAACATCGTTAACCAACAGCAATATTCGTTTTCTTCAAGCGGCAGGTTACTACGTGTTATCGCCAATATGGAAGTGCTAGATTTGGAAGAAAGACGTCTGTTCGACAATTCAATTGAATGCATAGAATTGCATTCACATCACCCTTATGCATCATCAAAACTGTTGCCTGGTGATGAAATACGTATTAGTGTACAACATCAAGATCTATATACGCTGCCTAGTCAAAGTTTACTCTATTTGGAGGGTAGGTTTTTAAAAGAAGACGGCTCAGCAATACCGAATTCCTCAAAATTAACCAATAATGCATTTGCATTTCTATTTGATGAAATAAGATATGAACTGAGTGGAGTTGAAATAGATCGTGTAAGAAATCCAGGAATTGCTTGCACACTTAAAGGATTGGTTTCACTTAAGGATGGCTGTCAATACATAGAAAACTGGGGCTGGTGCTATCCTCAGAGTGATACGCTGAACATTACTTCAAATGAGGGATCCTTTAATTTATGCATTCCTCTATCATCACTATTGGGATTTTGTGAAGACTATCAGAAGATTGTGATCAATGTTAAACAAGAATTGATACTCGTTAGGAGCAGACAAGATGGAAACGCTTACAAATTCAACCGACAGAGAGCTGAAGATGCGGTGGAAAACTGTAAAATAGAATTGGTGAAACTATGCTGGAAGCTGCCCTACGTCACCGTCAACGAACATCAGCGATTAGCTCTTATGCGTCATCTCAAATCTGAAAAGGTATTTTCACTAAGTTTTAGAAGCTGGGAACTCTATGATTATCCACTATTGCCGGCCACTCAAAGACAAATCTGGTCGGTGAAAACATCAAGTCAGCTGGAAAAGCCACACTACCTCATTTTAGCTTTTCAAACTGAACGAGCAAATAATGTGGAAAGCAATGCTAGCCATTTTGACCATTGTAATGTGTCAAATGTAAAACTTTATTTAAATTGTAAAGCTTTCCCATACGATGATTTGAACATAGATTTCTCAGCTAATCGTTATGCACTATTGTATCATATGTACGCTTCTTTTCAAATGTCATATTATGGAGAACAGATGAAACCTCTAACTTCCTGGCGAAATTTTAAAGAGAAAACACCCTTAATTGTAATAGATTGTTCTAAACAGTCTGAATCTATCAAAACGGGTCCAGTTGATGTAAGATTAGAATTTGAATCAAAAAATCCATTCCCGGCCAACACAACTGCATATTGTCTTATTATACATGATAGGGTGGTAGAATATAACCCTCTAACTGGCATTGTACGCCGTATGGTATAAAAAGATGTGAATTGTTGGCTCAGTGTTCAGTGTGGCTCAGACAGGCATACTGATTGCTGACTTCCAGTGCTTTGTGGATGGTGTAGGAGGTTATATTGTTAAAGAGCTATCACTTTTTGATTATAACTATCAAACTGTTCGTCACTGGATATTCAAACCGCCAATACAACATAAACAAACAGATAAAAGTAGAAGAACCAATTATTGGTTAGAAAATTATTATCATAAAATCAGATGGAATGATGGGGAAGTTGAATATGAAGTGATTAGAGATATTTTCAAATGTATTGATTGTAACTATAAATTTATATTTGTTAAGGGTTATGATAAGAAAAGATTTCTCTTGCAAAATTTGTACAATTGTTATGTAATCAACTTGGAAGATTATGGCTGTCCGAAAATTGATTCACTTCAAGCAGTAGAAAAAGGCAACCACTGTATTAAACATAACACATGTAGAGAGAAATGTACGCAGTATCGAATTCAAGTCATTAACAACTGGCTGAACAGTAAGTTTGGTTGGAATGATACAGAAATGTTTTTGCCTTGATGTGTGTATGAATGTGGTCACTGGCGATGTATTAAATTGCACGCAGACCTTGAATGTCGGTCACTGGAGTGGTAGAAATATCCGTAAACCTGACTGCTGGTCACTGGCGAGGTGTAAAAAGCCCGTAAACCTTGAATGAATTGTACAATGTTTGAATGTGTATTAAGGCAAAACCTAGAAAAAGTAATTCCGATACTGAACATTTCTCTGTCTACTTGCATTTTCCTAAGTTGTTATTTTGTATTAAGAAGAAGTTAATTTTTATTTTAAATTTGAAGTTGTTTTCTGTTTTTTCTGTAAATATTTGCATTATGTTTCAATAAATGAGTAAAAAAATATTTTATTTTATTTTTATTAATTTCCTTATATTTTATTTTATTATAAAACTTTCTCGATTACCCCCACCTTGACGTGGTGAGAAAGCTTAAAGCGAATGCTGAACAAAGAGGGGTAAACAAAATTAATATAGAAACTATGAATAATAAATGCAGGCTGATGCATGTTGAGACATGCATGATGACTCATTGTATATACAAATCTTTTTCATAATAGGATTAAGTATTAAGAAACATGCTAAGAAGACCTGTGGTAACAGGTCCGGACAGGCAAGAAAGGTAATGTTACAAAGTTTTATTTTTTCTTAATAGGATTAAGTATTACTAAACATGTTAATAAGACCTGTGGTAACATGTCCGGACAGGCAAGAAAGGTAATGAGTGCAAAGTTTAATTTATACATAATAGGATTAAGTATTACTAAACATGTCAATAAGACCTGTGCTAACATGTCCGAACAGGCAAGAAAGGTAATGAGTGCAAAGTTTTATTTTTACATAATAGGATTAAGTATTACTAAACATGTTAATAAGACCTGTGGTAACATGTCCGGACAGGCAAGAAAGGTGATGAGTACAAAGTTTAATTTTTACATAATAGGATTAAGTATTACTAAACATGTCAATAAGACCTGTGCTAACATGTCCGAACAGGCAAGAAAGGTAATGAGTACAAAGTTGTATTTTTAAATAATAGGATTAAATATTAATAAATCATTTCCTGGATGACTCAGTGTAGTTTCTTTGTATTTTTCTTAATAAATAACTAACATGTTCGGACAGGCAAGATATATGTTGTTTTGATTACAAAGTTCAATAAACAAAAGAATATAAAGTGATTAAGGTAAGAATAGATATATATATATTTTTTATTAGTACAAAGTTTAATTTCAAAAGGTGATGCAATAACTGGTAGAAGTAATAGATAGTGTTTTTCTTATTAATAAATTATATTTATAAGATAGATATTAATCAATATGAATAATCGATATTTGCAATCGATATATTGCGATTGACAGTGGTACACTATAGGTTGTGTGACCTTATCTGAACAGAAATTGTCTAGAAGGCAGTGGTAATAAATATGTACATTTTTAATCTATAAGGCACTAGCAATGCTATTGGCTGTGACGTCACACGAATAATATATTAAAAAGGCAGTGGTTTTTGTTATACAATATAATAAAATCAATATTTGTAACCTATAAGGCGGCGGCAGATATGCGCATGCCCCAACTAGCAATGACGTCATAGGGGAGTGGGGATAAACGTTACTATAGTACATTGTATTGTCGAATGTAGTTCAGTTCTGTGTAAGTGCGCGTCGTGTTAATATCAGCAGCAGCAGCAGGGAGCTGGAAGGGGTAAGTCAATCTTTTTTATAATTATTATTATTATTATGTGTGACAGTTGAATGCATCTCCGCCATGTTTTTTTTTATTTTATTTAATATTTTTGTGAGTGGATTGAGCGGAAATAAAATTATGATGGTGCGGGCGTTAAGTGTACGTTGAAAACTACAGCTAGCGAGAGGACTACTATGGCCGAGTGGTTAGGGTGATGCGACTTCCAACCTATAGATTGTAGGATCGAATCGCAGGTAAGACAAGTTTTTTCACATAAAATAAAAATAAAAAATACCTCTCCAGCCTAGAGTTAGGAGAGGGGTGGTGTGTTACGGTGTTAGGTTCCGCCATCTTGTTGTGGGGATGGATTGGCCATGGAGGTGGAAAGAAAATGGGGTCATCGGTTTGGATGAAAGTTTCAGGTGGGGGGTGAAAAGAAAATGGAGTCATCGGATTGGATGATACATTCATGAGTGGGGGTAATGGATTGGATGCTAGGTTAGGAGTGGGGAGGGGAGAAAATACGGCCATCGGATTGGACGATAAGTTGAAAGGTGGGGTGGAAAGAAAATGGAGTCATCGATATGGATAAGTTAAGGGGAGGTGATAAGTGGGCGAGGCTAAAGTGCTCGTCGAGTCAGGGGAAGGGGGAGTGGGCTGGCTCAAGTGCTCGTCCAGTTCGATGATTGGTCAGTGGTGGAGGTAAGTGGACGTGGTCTAAGTGCTTGTCGAGGTCGATGATTGGCCGGTGGGGGAGGTGGGCGTGGTCTATGTGTTCATCCAGTTCGATGAATGGTCAGAGGGAAAGGAGTGGGGGTAAGTGGGCGTGGTCTAAGGGCTCGTCGAGTTCGATGATTGGTCGTTGGAATAGGGGTGGGGGTAAGTGGGTGTCATCCAGTTCGATGATTGGTCAGTGGGAGAGGAATGGGGGTAAGTGGGCGTGGCTTAGGATGGGGAGGGGTGGAGAAGACAGGAGTGGGGATGGGGAGGAGGGGTGGGACCGGACAGGAGTGGGGGGGGGGGGGGGGGGGGGGGGGGGGGGGGGGGGGGGGGGGGGGGGGGGGGGGGGGGGGGGGGGGGGGTGGCCGCCATTTTGAAAAAAAAGTGGCCCAGAACCGCCATTTCCCCTCTACTGGAATTATAGGCGCCCTCTGTCACAACTTTTAGCGAGCGGCAGTTTAAATTTGAAACTAACAGGCTCTCGGAAACCCCTCTAAAAGAGGTATTTTTATGGAGGGGGGGATATAAGTGGTAGTTAAATGAAATCATAGCCGTTTTCGAGAAAAAAAAATAAAATAAAAATCAAAAACCTATTCAATTTAAGTTTGCACAAGCTTCCTTGATTTCGGCACAGAACGCTCCACTCAAGGCCGCTCAGTATACACATGCAATTACTCACCACCGTTTTTTTTAGGCCAGCCTAACTAAACATTGTAACGTTGCAATTTTAAAGAAAATTTCTTGATCAAAGAGAAAATCGTATGTGTGATTCAACACCAGATTATTTCTAATTACTTTTGCGATTTTTTTCGAAAACGGCTACAACGACTTTCTCTAAACTTCGTATACGCACACATGAATACCAATCAAATTTATTTGAAACATTTTCTCTAAAAAATTGACTTTTTTGTTGGGGGGGGGTCTAGAGGGAACAGTAGCGCTAAGCTTTCCTCTAAAGTCCCACCTCAATGCAGTGTATGATTCTACCATCTATAATATTAATACACATTAGAGGGATTGTTAGAATTCCAAATTTGAATAAAATTGGAAAATCGGAAGTGCCACTTTTACAGAATTGTTTTTTTTTGTGTTTTTAGAATTTTCTCGAAAACGATTACAAGGATTTCCTTTAAGCTTGGAATGCTTACTGGATAGATGGAAATATATCACTTTTATTTGGAGTATTTTTCCAACAAAACTGATTGGAGATAGTTGCGTTATATTCAGTGGCGTTGAATTTCAAATGGTTGGTTTAAAGTTATTGACGCGCTCTTGTGGACTACAATGTAATCACTTTTCCTACCTACTTGGATTGGGTATTGGTACTTGTCTGCCCAATACTTCTTCATGTATTTTAGAGAACAAGTGGGTAAATGAGAAGCTTATTGAAAATTGTCACTTTATAGGATTAAGAGAAAGTCGTGTGAGTGTTTCACAACAGATTTTTTAAACTTGGAAGCTCAGCTTTTTTCAATTTTGACCTAGTTCTCACGTTCTTTTTAATGAAACTCTGGGAAATAACCGGTGTTGTCGGGAGGTGAGTTGAGAAAAAGAGGAACTTTATCAAGAACCGGGTTAGTTTGAATTTAAAGTGAAAAATGTGAAGATATGGAGGAAGGAATTGCGTGCTTGGTTGCCAGGGAAGGCTAGGATTAATGTCTTTGTGAGTTTGTGTGTGATGTGCATGTTTTATATATATGTACATTGTGGATGTTCTGCTGAGATTGAAGATGGTGTCTCTGTATCCGCTTTCTGGATATGTATATGTGTGTGCGCTAGCATTTCAGCTCTTACGGGGACAGAAAATATCACAACACATACTTATACCAAACACACACACATACATACGCGCACATAGTCACTGTAAGGATCTTGTAAAATATGTAAATGAGTTTTAGGCCTTTTGCTCTTATCTCTATGCGTAATGAAGGGTGTTAGTAATGATCTCTCGAAGGCGCTTCCTCCTTCTAACCAAGGCACTCCACAACACACTCACATATATCCGCCATTTTCCTTCCCTTTTTCGTCAAGTGTTTTCTTTAATCTTCAGAAAAACTCTTCACATATTATTAATATTAATCTTTGCTACTTAACCTCTTCTTTAAAATGATTAAGCTGCTTGATACTCTGGTATATAGTTTTACTAGCTCAAGAACCGTACAATCTTCAAGACTTCACAATTTCCCTAATAACATCTATTTAAGTAAAATTTTCCTTTTTCCACTCATAAATTTTCATAATTCACAGATATAATAAATTTTCACTCTTCCACATGTTTTGGTGGCAAATAAAAGTTTACTATATTTATAATTTCCTCGCAACCAGATTCTAAACTTTTACTGACTTTTTGTCGCCTAGTACTTGTAAGCGGATTCTTTATTAGATATCTGACAATGTAGAGTCCGAGATAGTGTGTCGGTGGCTTGGAAGTGCAGTTGAATTTAGGGAACTTTTAGAACAGATAACGCGACTGAAATTGTAAGTTATGTTCAGGGCATTTTTGAATTTTCATTTGCATTTTCCAATTAACATAATCATTTTTCCAAGAGAATTTACGTTTTGTATGATTTTCAGGCTTCTGCGGCCATAGTCATGCGCATAGGTTTACGGCTTGAGGCTGTGTCAGTGGTTTAAACCCGCTTTCGCTTAGATTGCAATAGCCTTTTTTCAGCAACAATGTTGACTTGAGTGTTGGATCAACACTGGCAAGAAATAGGGGAAGCGTTGTATAGAACAAGCAAAAGAGGGGCGGGATCTTACCTTTTCTTCCATCTAGCACAGTATGTAGTAGAGGTCTTAGCTTAATTTTCCTTTTCATGCATGTGATTGCCTATTGGGTGTCCCTGTTTTTGTACCCCACCTACTGCCTTGTCAAAGATGCCTTTGCAAAAACCGTTGATTTATTCTTTTTCTCTCCTTTCTCTGAGGATGGTTAAGCTCTGCTTAGACCAAGTCTATCAACTCTAATTAAGTAGTTTTCCTCTCTCTCAATTTGTAGAAATTGTCTTATACCAACTTCCATTAGTTTCCGATCTGATTCTTAGATCCACACAAACATCAGATATTTATTTTTCTGTAACAGCCTGGTGTAGTTTTGTAGTCATCGACTTGTTACGGGTGAGTTTACACTTCTTCAGAACATTTTGATAAACAGAAAGGTATTGCAGATGGAAGAAGGCAAAATAAGTTTTCACAATTACAGTGAAATAGGAAGATATCTCTGATTCTCCAGCACTGCGCAATTTGCCTTCACCTCGACCCGCTTTCGGACGATTTAGTGCTAAGTCTAAGACTGAAATCGGCACGTATATTGGACGAAACATCTGTCTGTTACTAAACTACCTTAGTTGCGGGTCTGATCTTTACATCTGCAGTTCTGGCTTGATCATTACATCACTCGATCGTTCTACACAGATCTATCGAAAAATTTATCTTGAAATCATTAACGAATACCGAATTAATCAATGGATCAGTGTGTAGAGGATCTCTGCACGATTTAATCTATATATATATAACATGTAAACCAACCAGAGTGGTTTATATGTGAAAAAAAGGAAAGAAGCTTATATTTTAAATAAATGTATTATATTTATATAAAGTTAACTCTGTGTAACAGAACACCGATATGGTTGAGGGGAGCCGCTCCCCTCTACCTGCCTGCTGACACTGCCTCTGTTCTGCACCTGGCAGTTGTACCATCCACCACACATCATTTTGAATATTTTTTACTTTTTTTTAAGAATTTTAATATAAAATAAATAGATTGTCATCTAGTGTTTATAATTCTCTTTCAAGAAGTTTACATATATCTGTGTGAAACTGTTCCAAAACTGATTTCATTTATTTCAACTTTTACGTCACGTGATGACGTTATAGGGGGAACTCATTCCACAAATATTTGTAATATAGACTGTTTCTTATTTAACTCCCCTTCCCTGGAGTAGCCACCTTCCTGAATGAAGCACTGGAAATAATATTTTCTTTTTCTTTTGGTTTCTTATTATTTTGTTTTCACATAGTTTCTTGGAAGCACTCTAGTTTTTCATGAAAAACGCTTAAAGTGGAGAATGTTGTCGATATATTTGCTTCTTGTCCTTGTGCTTGGTTCGAACCACATCTCTTGCGTGTTCTTATGGGACGAAACAACCAACTATTTCTAACGGAAAACCTGTTCATTATGTTCTCTAGCTAGTCCTGGAATTGTTTTCCGGCTTATCAACAATATTTTACTTTTCCCATGAAATTTTCAGTTCGTGATTTTTGGGGAAAATTGATTTTTTCCCGAAAAATTCAATTTGTGCTTTGAGGTTTACAGGTTCAGTTTGTCTTCTTATAATTACATTTCTCTTCTACCGTCGAAGGCGATGTGAGGATCCTTTTTTTCAAAACTGGACCTTCAGGATGTAGTGGCAGTACCTAAACGGAATGCCAAGTTTTAGCTTCCTAAGATTTTTTGTTGTTTTTGAAATATTTTGCTCTCTCTCTCTCTCTCTCTCTCTCTCTCTCTCTCTCTCTCTCTCTCTCTCTCTCTGTTATACACACACACAATTTTTTTTTTTGCCAAACCGTGTGGGAAGTTGAATGCTTGGCTAATGAATGTATGAGAATAGTAGAGAAATGTTCAAGTAAAAACAAGATTGTTTTTGATGACAAGAAAAATCTGTGCTTCTTCCAATTTCCCGCAAAAGAACAAATCAAGACTTTTCTGTATATTTGAGAAATAAACGTTTGCAGATGGTCGAAGAACTAAAATACTTGGGCGTTATATTTGAAAGAAGTTTTTCATGGAAAAGACATATCAACAGTGTAGCAAATAAAAGCCTACGGTTGACTAACATTTTATCTCGATCAACCAAAGTATACTGGGGAATTGGCTCGGGCTCTCTGCGCGTGATATACGACGATGCCTTGGTACCTCTGCTTACTTACGCTGCTCCAGCATGGCATCAGGGATTATTAAAAGCCCCAAGATTATTCGTCCTCATGTTATTAAAGCTTTTTCCACTGTGTCCTATGAAATGTCCTGTATAATAGCTGATGTTTTGCCAATCTGTGTGAAGATTAAAGCGCTTGTGCGGGGATATTCCATAGAAAGGTGAATAGATCGAGATTGGGATATAACTGTGGAAAACCAATCAGTCCTCATTACTGGATGCACCCAGCTACAGTGCCTAAAATGCAGATAGTAGAGTCAATGAATGGAGAATATTTCACCATCTACACAGATGGAAACAAAAGCGGGAAAAATGTTGGATATGCTCTTGTGGCTTATCTGCGTGGCGAGGTCATCTCGAGCGTTTTCGGTTGCATGAGTTCTGTTCTAATAATCACACAGAACAACTGGCAATATTGAAATCACTAGAATGGATTTTAGATATGGATATATCTACTAAAATGACGCCAGCTAAAGCAGTAATTTATACTGACAGCCAGGTTACTCTGGACTGCATTAAAAATGGCTGCAATAACATGCCTTTAAAAACAAAAGTTAGAGAAAAACTGAAATCTCTTGAAAATAATGGGTTCAGTGTTGGTTTTACCTGGGTCAAATCTCAGTGTTGGTAGAGAAGGCAATGAAAAAGCAGATAAACTCGCCAAACAGGCTGCAATGGATTTTCGCCTCCCTGAGATATACACGTCAGTTCCATGCACTTATGTTCATAGGAAACTAGCGGCAGATAGTAAACGAGAATGGGAGAGGCTCTGGACAGAATGCCAGAAAAATTCTCTCACAAAGAAGTTCTTTCCGACCATAGAGCCGAGAAGGAAATCACCGCTGCGAGTTCATTTTAAACCGACACAGGTACTCTCAGGACATTGCAGAACTAGAGCATATTTCATTGGTTTGGAATCCTTGACAGCTGCGATCTTATACGTCCGCAGACTTGGCACCATATCGGAGCTCCATTTTCGAAAGAGAACGAGCTCGACTTATTCAGTCTGTCATTCTTTCTGGCACCTGTTGGCCTCCTACTAAGGCTCAGCTAATTAGTGATGACCTTTTCGAATACTTCCAGCGTTTCATATTTAGCCTGGGTTTAGAAAAATTACTTTGCTAACTTATTTTTAACTTAATACAAAATTAATTTCAAGCCATAAAAATTTTCAGTTTATATTATTGATGTTTATAGATATTACTGAATTGAATTACATTAGTATATTGTATGGAGCATGCAGAATTTGAAGGTTTAAAAAAAACGCATACACACACACACACACATACTTACACGTACAGAGCATTCGCTAAAAGCTTTTTTTTTTCGTACCCAGGAGACACCAAAACATGTATTTCCGGTAAAGACTCGTTTCAAAACACATCGCAATACTCCTCTTACTAGGAGTAAGTGAAAGTAAAAAGATATATATATATATATATATATATATATAGGGAGAGGGAGGGTGTGGAAGAAGGCGAGAGGGAGAGGATGAGTGACACAACAGTTGGCAGCTAATAATTTGTTTGCTTTCAATTTGTTTTCCATAACTTAAAAAAAGCGTAAAACTTTACTCCTTGTATTAAATCATCACTGCTTCTGAATCACATCTCGCTCACCACACACACACACACACACTCTCTCTCTCTCTCTTACTTTCCCTTCCCTCAACGTATAAACTTGCTACATAGCAGAATATATAATCTCTCCTTCATTCTGCAAGCTCTGTGTGAATATTATACGCAAGAATGAGTGAGTGAATAAACAGTGAGAAATAATTAAATTCTAGTAAAATATCAAAGTGAATAGCAGATCACATACATTCACACAAACACACAGAGTAGCTCAATGCGCAAGCTTATATCTAAAGCACACCCAAACTACGCTCATCCTCTTTCCGTTTGCTGGAAAAACACTTTTCTAAATTCACAAGAGAAAAAAAAACAACCAAAAACCAAAAATCGAAACAAAATCGCGCTAACATTCTATTCATAAAAAGAATGAAAAGTTAGTAATTATTAACATAATTAACTATGATTCCTCTTTTAAATTTCTCTTATTTTAACTGTTTTTTATTCATGATATTTACTCCTTTTTTTTTGTTTTTACACGCCATATTTAGTTCCAAAAATTGATTCCTCTTCAATATTTTGGGAGGTGGGGAAGTTTTGTAAATGTTATTCCTAATAAAAATTTGCACGACCTCTTTTCGTATTGTGAAAATTTCAATTCGAAAATCAAGTTTCAGTTCAGGGGGCGGGTGAAGTTGTTCGCGTCAGAGATTGTTCTCTTGTGCTCCTGGATACCCAGCTAAACGAACGATCACCATTCTCCAGCGCAGCCTTAGTTCCTTTATACTGGGCCGCGCGGCGCTGAATGTCTGAATAACCGAAGTCGTAGCGTGAAAAAAAGTTTCATTTCAAATTTTTAACTTTTACATGAAATTCTTTTTTTTTTCGTTTTTTATTATTATTATTCCTTTCTTTCTAAGACTGCTGATAAAATGAATTATTGAGATCGTGTTAAATTTACGAAACTGACTTCTACCGGAAATACGTATTTTGTGGTCCTTTAGGGCGTGAAAAATGTTTTTAGTGAACGATCTGCGAATGAAAGTGTGCATATGTATGTGAACAAAATATCTGAAAAACGAAAAATCCCAGGAAGCTCAAATTAACACAGTTTCGGACATAATAATTTAACCGGAAGTGCGCCTTCACTGAAATTTTTTATTCAAGTTTTTCGCGATTTTCTCGAAAATGACTCCCTTAGGATTTCCTTTTAACTTTGTATACTATCTATACATATAAATACTTATCACTTTTATTTGAAAGATTTCCCGAAAAATTTGATGTTTTGCGGGTAGAGTTCTGGGGAAATAGTGCCAGGCATTATTGTTTAGCTTCCCTCTAAAGTATTACTTCACTATGATGTATGCTTCTGCCATCTCTACAGTATTAATATTACATTAGAAGCATTGATAGAATATAAATTTTGAAGAAACTTGGTTAATCGGAAATTGTAACAACTTTTATATGGAACTCTCAAAAAAAAAAAATCCGATAAAGTCGCATTTCCGATCCTGCGGATTTTGTGCGAAATCTTCGGGTCTTCGGCGCTGATAGTATTCCTAGACGGCATACTTAACTTTTGAGTTTCCCATAATTTTTCTTTTTTTGTGATATTCAGTTGACACTCACACACTCACAAACAAACTGACCTTTCGTTGAGAACATTTTTTCCGTATCCACGGAAGCATGTATTTCCGGTAAAATCTCAATTAGAATATTTGACGCGATCGCAATACTTCCTCTTACTGTGGGTAAAAAGAAAGTAATAAATAAACTCAATGTAAATTTGTAAATTGCTCTGGTAGTAGTCGAAATAACTAAACAATTTCGTTCACAAAAAAAGGAAAAAAAATAAAAATAAAGTAACAATTTATTAGGGTACTAAAGTAAATTAGTAATCTGCCAACACTTGTTAACAATCTGTAATACAAATGAAGCACATTTACCGTATTTGTTGTTTTCATTTAATTTACTTAAGAGGTAACGCTACTGATCTATCTATTCACTATTCTTATTTTCTTTCGTTCTGTATCCCCCCTTTCCTCCGCTGGTTTAAGATTTATTTATTTTTTTCCACATCAGTTTATCCTTATTTACAAGTATAATTTTCTAAACCTCTTATACCAACTGAAACAGCGGGCAAATTAAATTGAATTAGGAAAAAACTACTTAAATAGCTGGCTGGGAAAAAAATACTCACACAACTTCACTAATAATACTTGCAATCTAAAGTCTAGTTTCCTTAACAATACTAAACACAAATTTTTCCAACAAGTAACCAATTGCCCTTCCGGTTAGCTGATTTACTTTGAATTTGATAATTGTCACAGTTCTTCTAGAATCCTGTAAAAATCCAATTTCCTGGTGAAATGCTTCAAATCAAAATAATAGAATAATAATAGTAACTGTTCTGTGTATCAACTGAATTTGCACTGTGCAAGTCTATGTTATTACACTGTTTGACAAAAACATCCTGATGTTGGGCGAACGCCCGAAACTGGTCGATGATCACAAAAAAAATAAAAGCAGGCTATCACGGAAAATATGTCTGATGCAAAATAACAGACTTATTTGTGTGTAGATAATAATATTATCCAATTTCCCGACCTTATCACAACAACCCATGAAGATCCAATGCTTGTCTGACGTCGATCTTTTCTGGAGGTTGCTGGTAAGGATTCCGCATTCGCAACGCCATTAGTTCTGGCCTTTACTATCTAGAATCGCTAGTAACTGTAGATCCCACTTTTTCTCACAGTGCTGAGTCAACACGCTCTTTGCCGTCAAGGCATATCAAATCCATTATTGTGTAGGGTGATCGCTCGGTTATCTAAACTATCAGCCGAAGAATCCTAAGTTTGAAAGAAAAATATATCAGGTTTATAATTTTTTATATTTACTGCAATAAGTGAAAGCCAAGTGAATATCATTTACTTTTTCAGAACGCCTTAAAATATTTGTTACAATATTCATACAAATTAACAAATTTTCTCTAATCTTCGATTTTGTTTTTTCATTGCTCTAACATAAATATGTCAGACATATTTAAGATAAATAATTCTAAAACCAGTGGAAAAGAAAAGGTAGCCACTTAAATAAAGTTTCATTGCAATCTAGAAGTCATTATTAGCATTGGCGAAATTTCAATGACCCTAGAAATTATACGCCACTATTTCCATAGAACTTTCTAAACTAAGATTTTGCGGGAAACAAACTCTTCATAGAAGTTGTGTAATTTTATCGATAAGCATTCAAAGTTTAAAGATAATAGTTTTAGGGAAAATTGCAAAAAATAAAATAAAAGTGGACAACCCCTTCAGTAAAGACGTCACACTTTTAATAGATAGATTTTGCCCGAAACCTTCAACTCTGATACGGTAATACCATGTGTGATCTTCCTGTGATTTTTCGCTTGTGAAATATTTGGTTAAAACACACAAACACAAACACATACGTGCATCATACTAATATTCGCATAATCGTACATTCGTTAAAAAATATTATTTCCGACTGAGAACGTATTTGTCCTCAACACCTCAAAATATGTATTTCCGGTGAAAATTCAATTACGAGAATTCGCCACGATCGCAAACACATACTTCCGCTTATCAAGTAAGTGTAAGAGAAAGTAAAAACTGGTAGGACAAGAAGGTTTTCCTCTGAGTTATCCAGAGCAATGAAAACACCCAGTTAAATAAAAATTAAGACAATTAAGGAATAAGTCATGTTCATTATATTCAACAAATTTATATTAAGTACCCTTAACATTGATTGTTGGCTGTATATTTGATTTGATGTTCAATATCTCCTCTCCCATATTTTAGTATCGGTTTCAAATCCCGATGGTTGTTGTGTCTTCCTTTCAGATAATTAGATTTCACTTCAAAGATTTTTCTGGCTGTCGTTCTCTGACAAGTTTAGAGTCGTTGAAAATCGTATTTTTTTGTACATAATTGAATGATATCAGTAAAAAAGAGAGAGTGAGAGAGAGAGTGATTTTGATAGAAATCTGTTTTGACTCTTTAATATTGATCTTTATTAAATAATGGTTCTTTATTACAATTTTCTTGAAAAAGAAAAATTGCATTAATATCACTTTTTACTTTTTCTTATTCCTAGATAACGGAAGTATTGTGATCGTATCAAATTTTCGAAATTGAGTTTTGGTCAAAATCAGTTGTCCGAATGTTCTTGCAGTTTTCCTTTTTGCGATTTACTCAAAAATGGCAACACCAACGATTTTCTTTGAACTTGATATAGTAACTATTCATGTAAACAGCTACAGCATTTATTTGTAAAATTCGTCCGGGAAAATACATTTAAGGAAGGTGTGGCGCCATCTATTAGTAGTCAATATGTACCACCACACCTGTGGCGTCATCTGGTAACGGGCAAGAGGTACTACTACCTCACCTACTAGGCGCCTTCGAAATATAAGCCAGAAAACACAACTCAGCGAGCCACCGCTTCAACTGTGCGGGTGGTATACACTCTAGAGGTGCCAGCAGAACCCGCACGGAAGGTTCAACCAATAAAAACGCAAAACGAAACATGTTCCTTCCCGCTGGTGGCGATAGTGGAAAAATAAAGACATTGGGCCACAGGCCACAGTTCCAGCAGTATCTGTCTAGCCAAAAATATCATGTGTATTCACTAGTAGAACACAAAAGTGCTTATCCAGTAGTATGTTTTCAGTGTTACAGTTACCCCGTCTGTTTCCACTGAAGTTTTTTGAGAGATGATGACGTTGGGCTTTTCTCTGTAGTGCTATTTCAACATATTGTACGATTTTATCGTCTACGTAAAATAAATAAGAATTTAATGTTTGGTACAAATTCCGAGTTTGTAGAACTCGGTGTACCAGAAGTATGATTTTTATATTATATTTCAGATGTGTGCGCGCACACACATATATATATATCGATTTTTTATTTTTTGGTGAAAACTGGGAAAACTGAAAAATAAATTCAATAACATTATCCTCCTGGCAAAAATCTCATGGTAGTCTAATGGATCTACATGTCTCCCTACCTCAAACGCTCAGAGTGGCCAATCTGTGGAGCATATCTGGGCATTGGAAGAAGAAGTTAAAGTGAGTAGGGGCTAGTCTAATCTCCCACCTAAGTGCCTGACCGCCAATTTATTCACTCTCATTCAAACGCCATTCGAAAAACCATCAACACTCTAGGACCATCGTTCTCACCACTATCACTCTGTCAGTCAGTCTGTCACTCTCTGCTCACGCTACTCTCACTCTAAATTATACAGAGTAAAGTCCTTGCATTGCTTAATATTTTCATTCAATATAAACAGTGTCCAGTAAGTCTAATGTATCTCAACCCCCATAGTCTTCAGTCTGTTTTCTCTTCTATCCAATCCCTAAAAGATCCATTACAGTAGTAACCATCTGGAATATCAGTGTTGAACTTCCTGCTATTTTCATATTAGGGAGGTATCAATACTTGTATTTCTTGTAAAACTTGTTAATAAACTTGATGGAAAAACTGACTCAAATCCTTATATTTCCTTTTATTACCAATAAGAGAAATTGAAAATTCAGTTGATCTTGAAAATTCGGTAAAAAGAGATTAATATTAACGAATCCCAAGGTCGAATTAAGGTTGGAAAGCTTAGGAGGTAGCGAGTAAATTGTTGTGTAATGGATTGTTAGTATGTTTGTGTATGTACTTATGTTTGTGACAAGGAAACTTGAAGACATATTTTTATCCCTTAAGTGGTTCGAGCTTTTATCCACTTGGGTGGAAGGTCCTATGTATGTCGTCAGTCTTCTTCAGCTTTTATGTATCTAGGCCAAAATAAATATTGACCTACTTTTTCTTTTTTCTGGACATTCTTCCTTAAAGGTTAAAATTTTCCATGACATCTGATAAATTTTCTAATTTTATCTTAATATTGTAAGAGAAGATTTTCGTAATACTTGACCGTAAAGTAGGGTTGTTTGAAAGTACATTGAAAAAACAAACACACATTGGCGCTCTCTTCTGGACCACAATGTAATCACTTTCTGCCTGGGTCGGTACATGTCCCCTCTCCCCACCGCCACCAAAGAAAATGTATAAAATTTGAAGTTTAAAGAAAATTTTTGTCATTTAATTTGTCATTGGAGTAAGAGAAGTCGTGTGAGTGTTTCACACCAGTTTTTTTTTGGCTGAGATCAATTTGTTAAATAAAAATCTTTACTTGGATTAAATGTTTTGATTGGAGTTGTTACTGGTAAATATCACATAGTATTTGGAGAATTCCTCTATACGTATAAAGGAAGTGTAAACAGAAGAAGCTAGTAATTCCGGTTTCCAATTTTATGTGCAGGCGCTGCTGGAGTAGGCTAGCTGGAGAA
Source organism: Triatoma infestans (assembly GCA_011037195.1). Lineage (NCBI taxonomy): Eukaryota > Metazoa > Arthropoda > Insecta > Hemiptera > Reduviidae > Triatoma > Triatoma infestans. Next base: position 19,091 of record JAAEAF010014240.1, read on the forward strand.
GTGTAATGTAAAGACAAAGTATAAGGTATCCAGGGTATAAGAACACCAGGCTCAGTTACCCAGTGCCATCTTTCCAACCTACAACAGCTCGCCTCTTCTTTTCTTTAGCCTAAATTCCTACACCTACCTTATAACCAACGTTCCAATCACCGTCCTTTTATTACTCTGTTCTATTTTACTAGTAAGAGTATTTGCCAGATTCTTCTATTTCTTCTTCTCGTTTTTTTCCAGCTATTTTTTGACACCTATTCAATTTATTTACTGCTTTCTCTTACTTCTGGTATTTTTACTTTTTCTTACTTCTGAAGGAGAAGTACTGTGATCATGCCATATTTTCGAAATATTAAAACCTCAAGTTCTTTTATACTATGCCGCGGGACGTAAAATGGCTGATATCCAAAGTCATGGCGTAGGAAAAAAAAAATTGAAATTGAGTTTTAACCGGAAACACATGATTTAAGGCCCTAATAAGAAAAATTGGTTTTTAGGAATTAGTCTTTGTGGATATGTGAATATATCGTCAGCTTAACTCAAAAATGGAAAATCGCTGAAAGCTGAAGTATTTCGTTTAGGAGCTACCAGAGGATGTGGCAATAAGGTTTGTTGAAAATTGGTCGTCCGGATATACTACTTAACAGAAAGGAGTTTTTTAAGTTCTATTAGTCCTATAACTTTGATTTCTTTTTTAACTTTCTCATTTTCAAAAATATCTCACAAAAGAAAAAATTTTAGGAAGCCCAAATTTGGGATACGTTTAGGCACTATTACCGCATGCAACACGAAGATTTTGCCAAAACCCATGAACCGGAAGTGCAATTTTTCTGAGTGTTTATTTAATTTTTTTAGCGATTTTCTTGAAAACGTCTCAAACGATTTTCTTAAACTTCATACACACACATAAGTAACTATCATTTTTCTTTCAAACATTTTCCTGGGAAAATTTGATTTTTCTGCGGGATTCTGGGAAACAGAAGCGTTTAGCTTTCCTGTAAAAATACCACATCACTAAAATATTTGATTCTGCCATGTATATATAATCATTGGAATCATTCTAAATTTGAAGTAAAATTGATTAAACGGAAGTGCCAGTTTAGAGAATAAGTTTTCTGAATTTTTTGGAATTTCCTCGGAAGCCGCTACAATGATTTCCTTTAAACTTGGAGTGCAACTGCACAGATATAAACGTAGCACTTTTATTTGTAATATTTTTTGCGAAATAAATAAAATGATAATAAGTAGTTCTGCGCGGAATTTGTGACGTTAAATTTCAAATGTTTTATGGGATGGTACAATATTATTGGCACTTTCTTCTTAACTACAATATAATCACTTCTGCTATCATTCTGGGTAGGTGCTTTTCCCTCATTCATCTCTATATTTGTATGTAATGGGGATTTGAACCAGTCGTGAATCAATCACTCCCCAACTCAAGTTCACTGCATTCACCCTCGAGCTAGGAGGAACAACTGGAGGGGCCTAGTCCAGCCGCCTGTATAAAAACGCCTATAATTCTAAAGAATGGATCATCATATTTGAATCACCGTCAACCGTCAACGTTTAGCTTAATTCGTTCTCACACCGTCCTCTGCCAGTCAGTCTGGCACTTTTTTTTCACGATACCGTATTAAAATATTTCAGTGTAAAGTCCTTTATTATTTGCAGTTAATACAAACAGTGTTCACTAAGTCTAACTTTACTCAACCTAAGTTATTTCTCTTCTGACCAATCCCCAAAACATTCACTGCTTATTGTTAGGAAAAAATTAGTAAATTTTTGAAGTTTAAAAAAAAGTTTGTAATCGTATGTATACTTGGAGCGGTGTGAATGTTTCAAATCTGCATTATTTATTTTTTTAATTGCAGATTAGATTATTGATGTTTATTTGGCCGGACCCCGTGATGTTATAAATTTTATAACTAACTTATTACTTTTTCACTAAACAATTTCAAACTAAATATTTAAGATGATTACTAAAAGGTAATTTTGGGGTGTGATAAATAAAGCTTTTTGATTAATAAAGCTTTTTGATTAATAAAGCTTTTTGATTAATAAAGCTTTTTGATTAATGAAAGTTTTTTTCCTTTTATGATACTTTAAACAAAATTTTCGTAGAAAAACGCTTTGTAGCCTAATTTGATAAATTTGTTTATTTGAGGGCTAATAATGAGGTTAGGAAAAGAAATCTTTTTTTTAAATTATATTCCAAGCATTTGGGGGAAATTTCCTGCGTTGTTTAGAATGGGTGTTCAAAACTTTATAGTGGTGTTGTGTTGACGTGCGGCCAAGAAAGGAGATTTTTTCCGCCAGGGTGAGGCGCACGTCTCTTTTTAACGGAAGTGAAGAAAAAAATTTGTTTACATTTTTATAATAAATCCTCAATTAAGTACTTACCAAAGAAAAGAAATTGCGAAATAAGATTGCGATGGTAATTTCCTTCTTAATTTTGCGCCAATTTTTCTTAATAATAGATAAAATTCTGTGTAAAACAATTCTCTATTAGAAAATTATTGTGATAAATTCTATAATGTATAAGAAGATGACGTCAAGAAAGAAACAAACTACAGTCTCTTTACATTATTAATATTAAACTGTAAAAAAATTTATTGAACTAAAATCAACTTCCTCTGATAAACAGGATGTTTAGTGATTGTGTCAACATTTCAAAATTGAGTTTTCACTGGAAGTAGATGCAGAGTCTGATCACGAAATAAATGCTTTATGAATGTTGGTTTTTGTTTTCATTGTCAATATTTATGTGTCTATTTGAGAGTGTGTTTTTTCAAACTTGGAATTTTTTACAAAAAAAAAAAACAAAAAGTTCGTTCTCCTTGAACTATAAAACTGATAATGGGGGAGGGGGGAGGTTTACATACCTTGATTTTAGAACTAGATTATATTGCTGACATCATGGCCACGATATTGTCAACCCAGAGAAATAATGGTTGTGAAATTTGGAGCAGGATACTAAATATTTCAGTTCCCACAAATTACACACATAAAATCATTTTTTCTTGTAAATATGTTAAAAAAAAGAAGAAGATAGATATAATATTTATGTGCAGTAATATGTCGAGAAAATTCGGAAAAACACAAAAACCTTTTGTATAGGTAAAGTTCGCATTTCTGGTTAATTCCATTTTTTCATAGTTGGATTCTAGCAATGCATTTAAATCGCTTTAAAACGTTTAGAATATTGTAAATAGTAATGAAATGGCATTTTAGATGGGTGCTTAAAAATTGTTTTTTTCCCTTCAGAACCCCATAAAAATCAATATTCTTGGAATAATGTATAGAAAAGCGTGGGTGCCTTTTATAAAGAACTACAGAAATTCTGATTGGAGTTGCATAGAAAAACATTGAAAAGTGAGTGGCGTTAATTGTAAGAAGATCTCACAGATAGCGATCACAATAGCCAAACAGTGATGGTTGCCAGCCAGGTGTTGGTCCTTCCGGTCCAAAGTTGCCAAACAATTCACGCCTTCCACAGAGTACCACTTCTTTTCTTTAACCATTTTTTCATACTCTATTCTATTATGTTTGTTTTACTCATTGCTCGACATTTCCGGTTTTACATTAAAGTGGACATCCCTTCCACATCCACTTCGTTTGCTAGAAGCCAGTTTATTCCGGAATTAGTGCACCTCTAAACATTTATTTCCGGCGAAAACTCATTTTGAAAAATGTCTGACACATTCGCGATAATTCCTCTTAACAGCAAGAGAAGAACTAAAAATCTAATAATAGTCACTTATGGCGAAGTTATATAAGAACAAGAGAATAGAAAAAAAAAAGAAGCCAAAGTTGAGCACGTAAATGGTAATTTCATTCATTTCCAGTATAGAGTGCGAAGTAGAACAATTAAAATGTTTTGTAGAAAGCTGAAGAGTTATATAACTTAGTGTCTACAAACTACATTGTTGTCTACTACTTAAAGTTATGTTTCAACTTCTAACAGTTTCTTCATTTAGTTTATAACTTCTTAGTTATTACTTTTAACAACTCCTAATGTGTTACACGTGAATGAGTGTGTGTGTGTGTTATGTTGAATTTATATTTTTATTTATTTATTTATTTTTTACAGTTTTTCTCTTTTCTTACTATTTACTTTCTCTTACTCATAGTAAGAGGAAGTATTGCGATCGTGCCAGATTTTTGAAAATTGAATTTTCACCGGAAATACATGTTTTGGGGGTCCTCTGAAGACGACAAAAAGATTTTTTGGCAAATAGTCTGTCATTTTGTCTGGACATAAAACATTTTTAGCACTATTGATACTACTAAAAACAATATAAGAGTAATTTAAATCCCGTCTACTCAAGCCACCACCTCCTTTCAAAGTTCTAGCCACCAGAACCTACTTGTAGGAGAATAATAGACTAATACATCTCTCTAGGACTGACAACTTTAGGAAATTTATCTCAACTACATTAATCAGATATTTATTTATTTATAGCAATAACTTTTACTATGGAACTAATTTAGCTTTTTATTTCATAATACAAATATCATTTTTGACATGTATTGTACCAATTAGCTATATTGGCCTTTTTTAAAGGTGTGTTACCTAAATTGTGTCGTAAAAATGAAGCAATGCCAAGTATACTCGTATACAGCTAACTGATTAAATTTGTAAAAACAATCAGTTTTAATATAATTTTATAATATAATTTTACCAAAGCCTTTTAGTAAATGTATATTATAAGCGGGCATCAAACTATTAAGACGTCAGAGTGTAGTAAAGATAAACGGCAGTATGAGAATGTAGAAAAGAAAAAAAAAATTTGGTGGAGCACACAGGCACGATTTTCTCTTACTGCAGTTCATAAGAATTGCGAAACTTGAGAAATTTTCTGTAAATTTTTTCTCATCGTTTAATCGTCATAATATAACTATAAAACAGCGAACAGGTTTTTTTACATCTTGGTTCTCAGATAAAGCAGCCAGTACCTGTGAATGTTGATTATATTTTTATCCTGAATAGAGGCGAAATAAATCAAATCCTAATAACACTTGAAAATCTAATGACATAGATTTTTCAGAAAAACTTTCCTAAAAATCAATAATTTTGTTCAGAAAAATTGGCCAAATAAATATGGTCTGTTTTATTCGGGAAAGTTAGGGTCCCAAATTTAAAAAGAAACAACAACTTTGAAGCCATTCTCGAAAAAATTCCCACAAAAAAAAGCTTCAAGGAGTTTCGAGTTCACTGTAAAGTTGCGTTTCCGGTTAACTACGTTGTTTCAGATTTGAAATTGTAGTAATGCATTTAATGGATTTTAAAAAAGTCTTTTCAATAAAGTGGCATTTCTGTATAGAGAGATTTTGCGTGGAACTTTCGTGTTAGATCCGATGGTTTTAAAATTATAAACGGTATATCAATTTTTGAGTTTCAGAGAATCTGAAGAATGGCCGCTGAAATATTTAGTTTCGAAAATTTCTCATAAAAATAAAAAATTGGGAATTTCCATTAAATATAGTAATTAATTTTTTCTGCAACCATGTAATAATGTGACAATTATTAAATCAAAAGTAGCGAATAAGGTGCTACTTTATTATACAAGTGACTTGAAGTAATATTATTTAAATTTTACCAGACCGACATCTAGCGACATTACTCGAAAACAAAAACGTATTATCAAACAAATTCCCAACAGTAACTGATTTGAGGTTATACCAAACAGGGCAGGTTAGTTAGAGGGAGGGAGTATTTGATTTGAATTGAAGTACATTCCCAGTATTTGCACATTTTCATAATTGTTTATATTCATATCAGTTAGGAATAAATTTAATGCGTTTGCAGAAAAAAATTAATATTCCACACATGAGTAAATAATTTTTTAAACTCTCGTTCACTGCGCACGGTGGCCAATATCTGAACTGTGACTTAGTAACTGTTTGATAAATTACTATTATTCTAACTACTAATAAACTTGAAGTTATCGGTTGTTTGAAGTTTTGAAGTTTAATTTGAAATGATTGTTAGAATATACTCGTAAATAACATCCATAAGAAGTAACTAGTGCATAACGTAAGAAATTTGTAATCATATTATTTCTAGTGCATTTCAGCTGGGTATATTGATAAAAACTAGTCTGGCGGCAGACTATCGGCAAGGAAAAGTTAAAGTTTGTTTGCTTTATAATAAAACAATTAAAACAACTTATATTTTTATAGCACAATAAAACTGCATTAGACAGGAATCCCCGAAGCTGTGCACCCCCAAATGAAGTGATCACATTGTTGTATTTTTGGAACAGAACGACTCGTATAGAACCGAAAAAAAATGTTGGAGTCGTTTTCAAGGAAAATCGCAAATAATTGAAGAATCTCTCATTTAAGTCGCACTTCCGATTGATTTTTTTTTTTTTTAAAGAAACCTTTAAGTCGAATGCGATAATGGTAATTAGAAGGAATATAGGGATATCAAGTTTGAACTCCTACGATGTTTTCTTTATGGTGTACGATACACATTTATGGACCATAAACTAAAAATGTTTTTTTCACACTGAGAGGACCAGAAAAAACATGTATTTCCGGTGAAAATTGAGTTTCAAAAGGTTATTTGGCCTCAAGGCCAAAGGTATGAGGGAGTATTCGTACTCACATAGGGCGAAACTTCCCTATGTTTCACGAGACGGCTATCCCGTCGCGGAACCTCATACTAGCCTATCCATCGCGTCCTCGTCGCTGGCTCTGGTAACATCTGCGCTCCACTTTGGTGGAAGCGTAGGTGGCCAAGATGGATGGCGAACGCAGAGGGTAGCCCTCGGGCTATTTGGGAACCTAGCACTCCCACGTACCTCAGCTACAATTACAGACTAACAAATGCAGTGGTATTCCCTTTAGGAGTGTGAGTAGGTGGAGATTTTCTTTTCTTCCGCCCTCTGTTTGGGTCGCCATAATTTATGTGCGGCCTGAATCTCTTGCAGTGAATTCTTTTGCTGCGGAGCCTCTGGGGGAATTCATACTGCATCACTTACACCTAAACGCCTTAACATTAAACACTTACACAATTACAGTTTTACACGCCAGTGGCACGTGCTGGTGCCACCCACATGTTTGCCGTGTGTGGATACCTGTGTCGTGGGGAAAGGAAGTCCTGGTGGTTGAGGGCACAGGTTCACGCTAGAGGCAAGTTACCTCAGCGGGCCTAGCAGTCCAACACACCACTTTGGTTCCGGACTCCGCTAAACAGGCGGCCAGAGCCTAACCCAGCTCTGGTCAATCGGCTAGCGTAAAATACGCATGGGTGAGCTCCTGGGTATTGTGGGCCTTGGCTCACAATCCCCGGGCGCTATATCTCTGGGGTAGCTCTGGCGCTTCTTTATAGCGTCCCAATTTGTGAGGCTCCGTGGAGGGTGGAGAGCTCCGGAGATGAATTTTTAACTTAATTTATGGATTTAAATGAAGTAAAATCGTCAGCCGAGGGCCCCTTAGAGGAGGGGGGCATCGGTGGTGGGGGAAACTCCTCTGTGCATCTAGGGTTGGGCGACCAGGGCTCGGATGCACTTGGGGGAAACTGGATAGTATTTCCAGGAGTATGGAGAACCTGCTTCTGGAGGAGAGCGCGCCAATAGTCGCTGCGGAGGACTCGTCCACCTGCGGAGATGAATGGCACGTGGTCAAAGGAAAGAAGCGAGGCAATTCTGCGTCGGCCACGGCTGCTGCGAATTCCTCTGCGAAGGAAAAGGGAGCTAAGCCAACTTCTAAGGCAACTGAGCAGAAGAAGAAGCTTAGTGGAAGATACAGGCAAAGGCGTGCGAAGAGGATGAGATCTGCTCAACCTGCATCTGCACCAGCTGAGGATATACCTATTGGGGCTCAAAAAAGATCCAGAACCCCGGGGGACACGCCGCCTGGAATCCAGCCGGCAGGGAAAAAGCCCAAGATAACGGAGGCGGAGAGAAAGCTGTTTCTGGCCATAACCAGCAGCGATCCCTCCGAGCCTCTCTCTGAAGATGACGCTTCTGTCATCAGAAGGGGGATGCTCGCCATCGTTAGGAAAGCCATACAGGAACAGTCATGTAGACTGAAATTTATTCAGTCGGGCATGGTCTCTGAAGGCTGGTTTCTTCTGGCTTGCTTTGATCAGGCCACATTTGACTGGGTGTTGGAGAACGTTAAGCCTGGTTGGGAGGAAAGGCACTTCAAGCTTATGAAGGCGTCTGAGGTCCCTACTATGGCTAGGATCTCTATGTTTATTCCAGAGGGCAAGCATACCAGCGAACAAGTGCTGAAAGGTCTTGCCTTCCAAAATAATTTGGACGTAAGCTGATGGAGGAACGTGTATCGACAACAAGTCGAGAAAGGAGTATCCTTGGCTTACAGGATTGATGATGCTTCTGTCCAGGCGTTGAAGGAAGTTGACTTCCGTCTTTTCTTTGAGATGGGCAGGCTCTTCATCAAGTTGAAGAAGGAAGATGAGGATGCTCCTACCACTTCTTCTGAGGCAATGGAGCAAGATACAGGTAGGGCTGACCAAGATGGCAGCAAATAAGGTAGGTGGTGATTATTATTATCATTATTATTACTATTATTATTATTATTATTATTTTGTTTTTCACCTATCTGTTTCCTACCCGTGTTTTATTAGGATCTAACTCTTCCGATGTTGACTTGTGATTATGGCGGTTGACAGGGTAGAGATGATACAAATTAACTTGCAGCATAGCAAAGATGCAACGGCTAACTTATGCCGCTGTATTGCTAAGTTGCATACATATTTTATTCTAATACAAGAACCTTATGCCTTTAAAGGTTTGGTTCGAGGACTGAGTGTGGTTGACGGCAGACTGTTCGTGGCGGATGGCGGGAACATTCCTAGGGCATGTATTTTTGCCAGTCGGGGTGTCGACGCTGTCCTGCTTCGACAGTTCGGCTGTCGGGACTTGGTGGCGGTGAGGGTTGGTCTGGGGGTTGGTGGGCGTCGTCGCGACGTAGTTGTGGCTTCGGCTTACTTCCCCTATGATGGCCCCTCTCCTCCTCCTCAGGAGTTCATGGGTTTGGTTCAGTATTCGGAGACCAATGACATACCTACTATAATAGGATGTGACGCGAATGCGCATCATGTCGTCTGGGGCAGCAGCGACACCAATGGTAGGGGTTGCGCTCTCATGGATTTCCTGGTGGGCACGCGATTAGAGGTCCTGAATAGGGGTACTGAACCCACTTTTGTTACTAGGATTAGAAGACAGGTTATTGATATTTCCCTTGCTTCTAGGAATTTTAGTGGTCTGATTAAAGATTGGAGGGTGAGTCCTGAGGCTTCCATCTCCGATCACAGGATGATTAGGTTTAGTCTGGGGATTGATCCAATTACCCTGGCTACTTATAGGAATCCTAGGAGGGCGGATTGGGGTTTATTTATAGAATTCTTGAAGATAAACTGACTATCCAATCAGAAGTCCCTGATGTATAGAGGAATTGAAAAGGGAGGCTGGTATTCTTTATGAACACAATAGATCCTCATTTGAGGAGTCCTGTTCTCCCAAGGTGGTTAAGGGTAGTAAGAACCCCTAGTGGTTCTCTTCGTTGGAAAAACTAAGGAGACAGGTAAGGGGCTCATACAGGAAGGCTGTCCTTGCTGATTCCTCAGAATCATGGGATGATTAAAACAGTATTAAAAGAGCATATAAATATGCTCTGAGGAGAGCCAAGAGGAATTCCTGGAGATCCTTCTGTGAGGATATAAATTCGTTCCAGGAATCATCTAGATTGGTACGGATTCTTAGTAAGGATAGGGACAGTCAGTTAGGTACCCTACGATACCCTGATGGTTCCTTTACAGGGGGGGAAGGGGAGACACTGCAGCTTTTGCTTGATACTCACTTCCCGGATAATATTGGTTTGAATGCTGCTTCGTCTTTGGTGTGTGGAAGGAGATGGAACCTTGAAGATGTATCCACCTTAGATGGGGTAGTTACGCAGGATAGAGTCAGGTGGGCAGTACAAAGTTTCTCACCTTTCAAGTCACCTGGACCGGACGGGATTTATCCTTGTCTGTTGCAAAAAGGTGGGGACGTGCTGACGAAGGTATTGTTAAGATTGTTTAAAGGATGTTTGATGTTTGGTTATGTACCAACATTATGGAGAGAAGTAAGAGTAGTCTTTATTCCCAAGCCGGGAAGAAATGACTACTCTGACCCCAAGGCATTTAGACCCATTAGTCTTATGGCTTTCTTCTTGAAAACTTTGGAAAGGTTGGTGGATAGGTATATTACTGATGGCCCATTAAGGGATCATCCACTCCATCCTAACCAACATGCTTATATTGTGGGTAAGTCGACAGAGACTGCATTACATTGTCTTGTCGGAAGGATAGAATCTGCTTTGGAAATAAAAGAATATGCCCTAGGGTGTTTCTTTGATGTTGAGGGGGCATTCGACAGAGTATCGTTTGATGCTCTCGAAGATGCCTTGGTACGAAAAGGTATACATCCCGTCTTAATCAATTGGATAGGTTCTATCTTAGGAGTAGGGTTATACAGGCTTCCCTTGGCGGACGCACCATGATAGTACAAGCGGGGAGAGGGTGCCCTCAAGGGGGTTGTCTCTCACCAAAGTGTGGTGCGTCGTCATGGATGACCTTTTGGTTAGGATGAATTCATCGGGATTTTATGTGCAAGCATATGCCGATGATGGTGTCATTTTATTGTTAGGGCGCTGTTTGTCCACTATTTCGGACCTAATGCAAAGCGCCCTTAATATGGTATATTGTTGGGCACAGGATAAGGGTCTTTCCATTAATCCTATGAAGACCCAGGCAATTCTATTCACTCATAGAAGGAAGATAGTAGGTTTTACACCTCCTAGGTTGTTAGGTACTTCCATACAGGTTAACAAATCAATGAAGTTCCTTGGAGTAGTTCTCGACAGTAAACTGAACTGGTCGGAACATGTTAAGACACAACATCAAAAGGCGATAATCTGCTTTTGGCAATGTCGAAGAGTTGTAGGTAAGAACTGGGGGATCACTCCCAAGATGATGTTCTGGATTTATTGCATGGTCATTAAACCTAGTTTGGTATATGCGGCTTTGGTGTGGTGGCGTCGCATTGAAACACGATCCGCTAGGCAGCTGTTGGAAGAAGTCCAACGCTTAGCTTGTCTGGCGGTGACTGGAGCGTTTCGGACTACACCGACCGCATCTATGGAGACTTTGTTAGGGATTCCGCCTCTCTTTGTGGAAGTGAAAAACCAGGCAATGAAAGCCTGTTATAGAATTAAACAGGCAGGTTTTTGGCAGGGTAAGCGATATGGTCATTCTACCATTTATCGTGAGATGCTTTTAAGGATTCCCATTACAGGTTTTCCTTCTGATAGGAGTCTGAAAACTTTTGTCTTTGGTCATTCCTACAGGGTTAGGTTGCCTTCTAGGGAAGATTGGTTAACCCTGGGTCCGTCTGCTGTGATTCCTGAGAATTATCTCCGATGCTACACGGACGGTTCCAGGATGGATGGTAGGTCTGGGGCTGCCGTCTATTTTGAGACGGGAGATCATTTGGTAGCGTCTCTTGGTGAGTGGGCCACCGTTTTCCAGGCTGAGGTTTATGCAATTCTTTGCTGTATTTTGGATGAGAGGGTGCGTAACACTAATTTAAAAGGGTTTGTATCTGCTCGGATAGCCAGGCTGCGTTGAAGGCGCTTAATTCATGTGTCTTCACTTCCAGATTGGTGTTGAAATGTTCTAGAAGACTGGAAGATCTTTCTTTATTAAAGGATGTGCTTCTGGTCTGGGTTCCAGGTCATATGGGAATTTTTGGGAAAGAGGAGGTGGATAGGTTTGCCAAATTAGGTGCCTCTCTCCCTTTCATTGGTCCAGAGCCTGCTGTTGGTGTGTCTTCTGACACATGTTTGTCGGGCTTTCAGACGTGGATGACCTCACAGCACTCATCCTTATGGATGAGTGTAGTGGGTTTTCGGCAGTCTAAAATGCTCATTGGGGGCCCGGACGGAGCTTTGAGTAGTGGGGTCCGATGTCTTTCACGGACCTCCCTCAGGTATCTGGTTGGATTCCTCACTGGGCATTGTGGTTTAAGGAGGCATCTCTATATAATGGGACTTGTGCCTGACCCCTTTTGTAGAGTTTGTGAAACTGAGGAAGAAACACCCATGCATGATGACGAATTGTTTGGGTTGTGAGGAGATTAGGTTTAGGACCTTCCGCCGGAATAGGATGTCGGTAGAGGATCTTAAGCTGTGTCCTTTTAAGGTTTTGGTCCGATTTGTTCGGTCTGTTGTGAAACTTAGATGGTTAAAACCTGGGCCTGGATTTTCATTCTAGTCCCAGTGGTAGGTATTCTTTAGGGTCAGCTATATGGGCCCGAGGGGGCTTTGGATAGCGTAGGGTTTTGCCCCGTCCTTCGCGAAATATCATTCAGACAGTCAATTTTATTGCCACATGTTTACTTTCTCTCACTCCTATTAAGAGGAAGTATTGTAATCGTGTCAAATTTTCGATATCGAGTTTTCACCGGAAATATCCGTTTTAAGGTCCCGTGAGTCTAAAAAAGTGGTTTTTAGCAAATGGTATATATATATATATATATATGTGTGTGTGTGTGTGTGTGTGTGTGCGTGTGTGAACAGCATAGTTCAAAAACGATAAATCGTAGAAAGTGGAAACTTGATATACCGTTTAGTTATCACCATGGGATCTGACGGTGCGTTATGTGTCAATATTCCTCAACCGGAAGTACCACTTTACTAGTTTTTTTTTTTTTTACGATTTTGTGATTTTCTCAAAAATGGCTCCGTAGATTTTCTTCCAACTTGGTATATCAACTACACACGCAAAGAGCTACAACTTTTATTTTAAACATTTCTCCGAGAAAATTCATTTAAGGGCAATTTTGAGAGAAGGATGGTTATAGGTTTTTATCTAAAGGGCCACTTTAGTTTATTGGACAATTCTGCCATCTAAATAATGTTATTTAGAATTAAATATGTTGTCGAATTTACGAGTTTTGAAAAAATCGGATGACCAAAAGTGCATTTAGTGTACCAATTTTCTAAATAATTTTTTTCACTTTCTTGCGATTTTCTCAAAAATGGCTTAAACGATTTTCTTGAAACTTCCCATATAAACTACACATACAATAATCTACAACTTTTATTTGAAATATTTCTCTGGAAAAATTCATTTAAGGGCACTTTTATGGGAAGGATGGGGTTATGTTTTTCTCTAATGTGCTGTCATAGTTCTTAATTATACAATTGATTATACAATTCTATCATCCAAACAAATTTAATTGGAAATAAATAGTTGGCCAAAATTCCGAGTTTCAAAAAAAATTAGTGAATTGGACAGCAATATCACCCACTTTTACTGAAAGTGTGCTTTTACTGAACAGTTTTTTCAGTTTCCAATTAATTTCATTAAATTTCTTACACAAACAATAAAATTTGTCAATTATAATTTTTTGAAAATTGAAGTGAAAGAAAATTGTGTGAGTGTTTCACACCAAATTTTTTTTTAACGAAAATCCGTCGTAATTAGGGATGGATGTTTGGCGGAATTTGTTGCTTAACTGGTCGAGCGCTTGAGTCCCTTAGATGATGGCAGTTGCTCAGTTTATAACATTAGTGAAAAGCTTAAGAGAATGAAATAAAATAACTCTAGATAATATAATGGAGTTGTTAAGGAGAGAAATTAGGTTTGATTAAATAAACGAGGTATGCTGACACTAATATAATGTAGCTTATACTAACTGCACTGGACTTTATAATGAAAATGATAGAATGAATGGTGAGAGTAGAGATATGACATGAAGCGACGATTGGTGTCCAGTTGTATGGTTGTATATGATGTATCCTCTAGGTAGATTCCCACTGGCTTATATACACAGGTTCTCCCACTCTAGCCTGCCTAAGTCAGAGAGTAGTCTCTGTTAACCAGAGAGGTCTCTCTTCTCTCTGCTGTGGTTGCATTATCTTTGCGGTACCATTGCAATAACTATTGAGCTATTGAATTATTCATAATTACGATAACACTTTTTTAATTTCGCCTCAAATTGAAGGGACGAATGTAATAGATAAGAAAGGATTACATTAGGTTAATTTCATTGGATTGAATGTCTAATTTAAGTGTAGGAATTTTTTTTTTTTTTTAATTAGGTATTTACAACTGCATAACAATGTATCTAGTAAATCTGATGAATGAAACTATGTACAAGAGTGGAGCAGCTGTCCATTGACAACTCTCCAAAATATTTTCAATCAGTGAGGAAGGAGATGTATAACGGAAAATAGGGAATATGGATGAGAAGAGCTTTGGAAAATATCAGGAAGGATTTAGTGAACAGGTTTAATAGGAAATTTAGGCTGAGAGGGGAAAGATATTTACATTATATACATACATATTTACATAATTACATATTTACATTTGTCACTCTGTCAGAAGATCTCTCGGCCACTGACGTTTCAGTCTTCTGATAGGGTTTCCGGGGATGGAATGTGAAGAAAGTTCTTGGATTAAAGGGTTATGATGGTCTGGGAGGGATGCATGGAATTTTTTGTATCGGGATAAAATGAGGTCGCGGACAAAAGGGATATTTAGGTCTTTGTGAATGATGGAGTTAGAAACATAGAAAGGAGCGTTAGTGATTCTTACGAGAAGGATTTTGGATTGGAGGGTTTGTAGTAGGAGATAATTGGAGCGCTTGGTTGAGCCCCACACTTCGATTCCGTATGTCCACAGAGGCTTGAGTACAGTGTTGTAGATTAGTACTTTGTTGTCCAGAGAAAGACGAGAACGTCGGTCGAGCAAACGAGAGAGTAATTTGTATCGTCGGTTTAGTTCCTGTCTCTTGAGTCTCGTGTGAGGATTCCAAGTCAGTCTTTTGTCCAAGTAGAGTCCTAAGTAGCGAACTTTGTCAAACAGTAGGTAAGAATTGTCCATCAAGTTGTACTGGAGGGGACATATAGCTCTACGGAGAGTGAATGTAATATGATAACATTTGTTAATATTTAATTTAACTCTCCACTTCCTGGACCATTCGGCCAGGGTGTTGAGATGGGATTGGAGGGTACGGGTAGCGATAACGGGATCTTCATGGGAATGTAAGGATAGCGGTGTCGTCGGCAAAGGAAAATATGGATATGTTTGGGTTGGTAGGAATATCGCTTGTGTATATTGTGTAGGGTAATGGTCCTAGGATGCTTCCTTGGGGGACTCCTGCCTTCACGGGAAGGTATAGGAATAAAAAATTTTCTACTAGCGTTTTTGTCCTTCACAAATGAATGATCCTTTCGATTTATCATTATCGCCGTCAATTCTTTATGATTTATTGAAATATAATAATACAGTTTCAATAAAAACGTTCATACGGAGGAATATTATTTTTCAGTCTTTATATTGTATTGATTTAAAAAAAAAAGCCTTCCAATATGGCTGATTGTAAATAAAACATTGTAAAAGAGATCTTAATAAAATAAGATTATATGACATTGAACTTTCCTCTATTTTATTTATTTATTTTTTTTTGAAGGGCGTAGCATCAGAATAATAATAAATTTTAGAATAGGAAAAAAATGAATAAAACTACTTTGCAAAAAAAACAAAAAAAAATACAGGATATAATGTCAACTGTGTACATCTGTATAGTTTGACATTTTTTTAATACTATTATTTATTTGTTTTATTTCCATCACTTCTGTATAATTTTGTCATAAAAAAATTTATTCATTTTTCTTTTTCTCTGGTTCTTTTTTTTTTATCTTAGTTGAATACATAAACTGTATTTAGAGTTTCACGAAGACCTTGGAGGGCTGCTCGCATAGGAAGTGGGAAGTATTCTCATTACTGGTCTACATTAATTTCCATTTATATTTATTCCTTTTTTTAATTTAATTTTTTTTTTTTTTTTTAGTGAACTCCCACGTGGAAAAGTTTTTAAATAAATTTTTCTTATTACTGTTAAATAATACACACGATTTTAATTTTATTGTTTCCAAAGTTTTCTTTT
>JAAEAF010014241.1:0-7500 GCA_011037195.1 Triatoma infestans
ATTTGTTACCGTCAACTTGTTTGTTAGTAACTTGTTTATATGTTAACTTGTTTAACATAATTTTTAATAAGAGAGTATAGAGTTCTCTAACTAAATGGAGAAATTCTATACTCTCTGGTTGATCCTGCCAGTAGTCATATGCTTGTCTCAAAGCTTAAGCCATGCAAGTGTCAGTACATACTAAATTAAAGTGAACCCGCAAAGGGCTCAGTAAACCAGTTTTAATTTACTAGAGTTTTCACGTTTCGTACGTGGATAACTGTGGTAATTCTAGAGCTAATACATGCAACTAAGTCCGGACCAGAAATGGAAAGGACGCTTTTATTAGATCAAAACCATTCGCCCGGCTTGTCCGGGCGTTGTTTTGGTGAATCTAGATAACACTTGTGATCGTACAGTCACCGTACTGACGACACCTCTTTCAAACGCCTGACTTATCAGCTGTCGATGGTAGACTCTGTGTCTACCATGGCCCTCACGGGTAACGGGGAATCAGGGTTCGATTCCGGAGCGGGAGCCTGAGAAACGGCTACCACATCCAAGGAAGGCAGCAGGCACGCAAATTACCCACTCCCGGCACGGGGAGGTAGTGACAAAAAATAACGATACGGGACTCTATTGAGGCCCCGTAATCGGAATGAGTACACTTTAAATCCTTTAACAAGGATCCATTGGAGGGCAAGTCTGGTGCCAGCAGCCGCGGTAATTCCAGCTCCAATAGCGTGTATTAAAGTTGTTGCGGTTAAAAAGCTCGTAGTTGGTTCTGCGTGCCGCGCTGTCGGTTCGCCGCCTGTCGGTGTAACTGGCATGTCGCGGCATGTCCTGTCGGTGGTGAACGGAGTCCACGACGCTACATGGGCTTTATAGTCGATGTTAGCATCGTGTGTACTTCCGTTGGCCGATCTCTCCTACTTCGGTGCTCTTAAACGAGTGTCGAGGTAGGCCGACACGTTCACTTTGAACAAATTAGAGTGCTTAAAGCAGGCTGAAATATCTGCCTGAATAGTGGTGCATGGAATGATAAAACAGGACCTCGGTTCTATTTTGTTGGTTTTAGGAATATGAGGTAATGATCAATGTGGACTGGCGGGGGCATTCGTATTGCGACGTTAGAGGTGAAATTCTTGGATCGTCGCAAGACGCACTAGAGCGAAAGCATTTGCCAAGTATGTCTTAATTGATCAAGAACGAAAGTTAGAGGTTCGAAGGCGATCAGATACCGCCCTAGTTCTAACCATAAACGATGCCAGCCAGCGATCCGCCGATGTTCCTTTAATGACTCGGCGGGGAGCTTCCACCCGGGAAACCAAAGCTTTTGGGTTCCGGGGGAAGTATGGTTGCAAAGCTGAAACTTAAAGGAATTGACGGAAGGGCACCACCAGGAGTGGAGCCTGCGGCTTAATTTGACTCAACACGGGAAACCTCACCAGGCCAGGACATTGGAAGGATTGACAGATTGATAGCTCTTTCTTGATTCAGTGGGTAGTGGTGCATGGCCGTTCTTAGTTGGTGGATCGATTTGTCTGGTTAATTCCGATAACGAACGAGACTCTAGCCTATTAACTAGACGATATCGGTATCAATGCTACCGACGACACTTATTCTTCTTAAAGGGACAGGCGGCTTACAGCCGCACGAGATTGAGCAATAACAGGTCTGTGATGCCCTTAGATGTCCTGGGCCGCACGCGCGCTACACTGAAGGAATCAGCGTGTACTTCCCTGGCCGAAAGGCCCGGGTAACCCGCTGAACCTCCTTCGTGCTAGGAATTGGGGCTTGCAATTGTTCCCCATGAACGAGGAATTCCCAGTAAGCGCGAGTCATAAGCTCGCGTTGATTACGTCCCTGCCCTTTGTACACACCGCCCGTCGCTACTACCGATTGAATGATTTAGTGAGGTCTTCGGACTGGCGGTTAATCTTTACCAACTTGTTGGTATTGATGTACGCTGGAAAGATGACCAAACTTGATCATTTAGAGGAAGTAAAAGTCGTAACAAGGTTTCCGTAGGTGAACCTGCGGAAGGATCATTAAAGAGAGAGTTCAAACTTATTTTTAGAACTTTTTAAAAGTTCTATTTTAAAATGTGATTTAGCAGCTGAAATATATATGAAATGGTTTAGTCATTAAATGCAAATGGTTTATTTTTCTATGATATGTGCACACGTTTTTAAAAAACCGCAAAGACATAAATAAAATAAAAATCCGCAAAGACATAAATAAAATAAAAAGCCGCAAAGACCAATACTAATACATCTATCCAATAAATGTGGATTTACCGTCGTCCACAGGATAGATTACATGTGGGCTTGGGGAAACCCACATGATGGACGCGCTTCATGTGAAACCATGGAAGGGGTTGGTTGCTTGAGACAGCAGGGCGGTGGCCATGGAAGTTGGATTCCGCTAAGGAGTGTGTAACAACTCACCTGCCGAGGCAACTAGCACTGGAAATGGATGTAGCTGTAGCGTTGGGCCATATTTATCTGTGTGCATATAGATTGGGAAAAAAAAAATCATTTTTTTGATGACCAAGACTATGTAATTATATAGATTAGGCAAGCTAATTCAACATTTCTATATTGCGAATTGTAATCCACTATTGGATTACAATTAGGCGTTCTTAATGTTAACGTGCCTTAATTGGTACGTTAATATTATTTATATATCGAAAAGTTATTTAATGCATAGTAATCTTATTACCCTGAGCGGCGGATCACTCGGCTCGTGGGTCGATGAAAGACGCAGCAAACTGCGCGTCGTCATGTGAACTGCAGGACACATGAACATCGACACTTTGAACGCACATTGCGGCCCTGGGATTCTATCCAAGGGCTACGCCTGTCTGAGGGTCGTTAAAAATTAGAAATTTTATTTTTAAAATTTCTATTAAAATTTATATATATATTTTATATATATATATATATTGGAAATTTTCTGTTGTCAACACGTTTTTGCTTGTACAACAGTATTTCTAAATACATGCAATTTTCTTTTCTTTATGTTATTTCTTATATACTTGTTTTTTAGAGCATAGTTTCAATTTTGAAATTTGTAATCCAAGTATTGGTAATAAATCAAGTATAGTAGTGAAATGTTGAAGCAAAAGAAATTATTTTCGCATCTAGGCATAGTCTGGGCGATGTTTTTCTTTTTGCATAAAACAATGATCTACATTTATTTACTTGAGTTTGCCAATTTTTTTTTATATATATTAAACTGCCTTGCAGTTGCCATATATAAATTTTGGATTTTTCAAATTGTATATTGTAAACTATGTAAAAACAGGTTAGAAATATTTAAAAAGAAAAGAGATGCGCAATCATTTTTTCGACCTCAGATTAGGTGGGATTCCCCGCTGAATTTAAGCATATTAGTAAGCGGTGGAAAAGAAACCAACAGGGATTCCCTTAGTAGCTGCGAGTGAACAGGGATTAGCCCAGCACTGAATCCCAAAAGCATTGCTTTTAGGGAAATGTAGTGTTTGGGAGGGCTCAATTAACCCTGAGATATGTGCATTTCGCCCAAGTCCATCTTGAACGAGGCCACGGTCCCGAGAGGGTGCCAGGCCCGTTGATGGCAAATGCCTATTTCAGGTGGGCCTCTCCTTAGAGTCGGGTTGCTTGAGAGTGCAGCCCTAAGCAGGTGGTAAACTCCATCTAAGGCTAAATACAACCACGAGACCGATAGCGAACAAGTACCGTGAGGGAAAGTTGAAAAGAACTTTGAAGAGAGAGTTCAAGAGTACGTGAAACCGCTCAGGGGTAAACGGAAAAGACCTGAATATCCGAAAGGGGAGATTCACGTCTTACCAGTTGCTCAACTTTTAAATGATTTGAGATGGCCTCTCGCCCTATTCAGTGTAACAGCTGTGGTAGTGGGTTTGGTCGCTCGCATTTAAATTGGAAGGGTAATGGTGGACCGCACTTCTCCCTTAGTAGGACGTTGCGACCTGTCAAATAATATCCTAAGTATTTGGCTAATTTGTCTGTTTTTAGGCAGTACTGAAAGGTATTTCCTTTAACAGTTTTAGCCGTTTAGATACTGGATATAATTGACAGTAACGAATCATGGTGTTGAGCCACTTACTTTGTAAGTGTCCTTCATGGCTGTTTGCAAGTGGGTTGGTTAATTAGTTTTAGTCGGATTTCGGTCCGTCTAACTATTCCGCCTACTGTTGGTAAACTGTTCCTTGGACAGTGCTTATAACACCGGTCGGCAGCGATTCAGGTTCAGGCTCTTATCCGACCCGTCTTGAAACACGGACCAAGGAGTTTAGCGTGTACGCAAGTCATTGGGTGTATAAAACCCAAAGGCGAAATGAAAGTAAAGAGTAGAGATTTGTAAATAAGTTTACTTTTTTACAATCTCCTCTTTAGGGAAGATGGAAATATCATACAGCAATGTGTGAAATTTTCCCGCATTCCCAGGGCGCTTGTTTCTTGCTTTGCGAGTCAATGCGCACCCAGAGCGTACACGCTGATACCCGAAAGATGGTGAACTATGCCTGGCCAGGACGAAGCCAGGGGAAACCCTGGTGGAGGTCCGCAGCGATTCTGACGTGCAAATCGATCGTCGGAGCTGGGTATAGGGGCGAAAGACCAATCGAACCATCTAGTAGCTGGTTCCCTCTGAAGTTTCCCTCAGGATAGCTTGCACTCGGTTGAGACGAGTCTCATCCGGTAGAGCGAATGATTAGAGGCATTGGGGTCGAAACGACCTCAACCTATTCTCAAACTCCAAATAGATGAGATCCCCGGCTTTCTTAAAAGTGAAGCCGTGGGAATCGGATCAGAGTGCCAAGTGGGCCAATTTTGGTAAGCAGAACTGGCGCTGTGGGATGAACCAAACGCAGAGTTAAGGCGCCTAAATTGACGCTCATGTGAAACCATGAAAGGCGTTGGTTGCTTAAGACAGCAGGACGGTGGCCATGGAAGTTGGAATCCGCTAAGGAGTGTGTAACAACTCACCTGCCGAAGCAACTAGCCCTGAAAATGGATGGCGCTGTAGCGTCGTGCCTATACTCTGCCGTCAATGACAAAGGTAGTTAATAAGCTGTGTGTTAATTAATGTTGTAGTTTTTTAAATTGCGATGTTGTTAATTATATAGCTTGTTTCATACTACTATTATGTCTTGACGAGTAAGAGGGTCGCGGCGATGAGCGCAGAAGGGTCTGGGCGAGAGCCCGCCTGGAGCCGTCGCTGGTGCAGATCTTGGTGGTAGTAGCAAATACTCCAGCGAGGCCCTGGAGGACTGATGTGGAGAAGGGTTTCTTGTGAACAGCTGTTGCACAAGAGTCAGTCGATCCTAAGCCCTAGGAGAAATCCGAAGCGATAGGCTGCCGTTAAGATTTAATTATTTTAAATGGTTGGCGCTATCTGGGCGAAAGGGAATCCGGTTCCTATTCCGGAACCCGGCAGCGGAACCGTTCCAAATCGGGCTCTCATTTGAGAACTCGTCGGGGTAACCCGATAAGACCCGGAGACGCCGTAGGGAAATTCGGAGAGAGTTGTCTCTTCTCTATAAGCGTTCGAGTTCCCTGGAAACCTCTAGCAGGGAGATAGGGTTTGGAACGCGAAGAGCACCGCAGTTACGGCGGTGTCCGGATCTTCCCTACGGACCTTGAAAATCCGGGAGAGGGCCACGAGGAACCCCGCGCCGGCTCGTACCCATATCCGCAGCAGGTCTCCAAGGTCAATAGCCTCTAGTCGATAGAATAATGTAGGTAAGGGAAGTCGGCAAATCCGATCCGTAACTTCGGGATAAGGATTGGCTCTGAGGACTGAGTCGTGCCGGGCTTGGTCGGGAAGTGGAGCGGTGTCAACGTGCCGGGCCTGGGCGAGGAGAAAATTGCGTTCAAGCGCTTTTGGATCCGAGCTCGGTCCCGTGCCTTGGCCACCCACGGATCTTCCTTGCTGCGAGTCGTTAGCCGTGTGGTTACCGTTGGCTTCTGCTGGCTGGTCGACCTGGCTTACGATCTCTTCGGCCGACATTCAACAGTCAACTCAGAACTGGCACGGACAAGGGGAATCCGACTGTCTAATTAAAACAAAGCATTGCGATGGCCCCAACGGGTGTTGACGCAATGTGATTTCTGCCCAGTGCTCTGAATGTCAAAGTGAAGAAATTCAAGCAAGCGCGGGTAAACGGCGGGAGTAACTATGACTCTCTTAGTACAACATTCTCAATTTTATTCCGCGTAACTGGGCGCGAAGAGGTAGCAGGGGCTAGTTGTTTTGTGTTGAGCTTGTTCCTAGCCTGGGATGCCTGCTGCCTAAAAGATGGGAAGCACGGATGTATCGAGGGCCCTCGGGGCGTCTCGGGCCTGATCTAGGTGAACCCTAGTGAGGGCCCGAAGCCGCCTCCGGGGATCACCCTCTTTGCTCGGCTTCCCTTTGAGCTGCTTGTCTAAGAGAACTAGTTGAAATGGGCCAGATATGCGCTTACAAGTCCATCCCACTAGCCTCTACTGGTCAAGTCAAGTATGCACGCCTCCAAGGGGCCCCCGCTGGTAACTGGTCACAGGTCTCGGCCTGGGCCAGGCAGAGTGCTATTTGGCGAGCTCTCCACACGGCAGGTGTGGACCCCTCTAAGGTGGCAACCCCACCATGTGCCTTCCGACCCGCTCATTCAGAGGAGGGGAGTAATCAAGGGCGGAGGCTTCATAGGGTGAATGGGTTGCCTTCCCATTCACCCTCATCACAGCGGGCACAACAAGACGAACAACTGAAGATCTTCGGCTTGACCCACCGGTCAGCCGACCCGCTGCTTCCACCGGGCCTCCCGTCGGCGGTCCGTCGTCGTCCTCGACTTCGACGTCATCGGCGGTTGAGTGTCCAGAGTGTGGGAGGACCTTCTCCACGAGGAGAGGTCTGGGTGTGCATCGTCAGCGGTCACACCCTGCCGAATATGCTAACAGCATCGCCTTGCCTACTGTTAAAGTCAGATGGGCGCGGGAAGAGATGCTAATACTGGCGAAGAGAGAAGCTGAGAACATCATTGAAGGGGTTCGTTTTATGAACCAAGCACTCCTTCCTCTCTTCAGTAACCGCAGTTTAGAGTCGGTTAAAGGCGTTAGACGCCGTGCCGACTACAGGGCGATGGTGGATGATGCGCTGCGCGCACTGCGGTCTCGACCGTCGAGCTCGCTGGCCACGTCCCCCGATGGTGCCGAGAGTGACAGCGATCAGTCGTCTGTCTCGATCGGCAGCGCTGGCATGAGCGCTAGGCCTGTGTCGCCTATCCCGGCGTCCAACTCTGAGGGAGAGTCTGAGCTGCATAATGCAGTAAGGTCTCTCCTTTGGGAAACGGTCGCGCCCGGAGAGGGCTTCAACGCCGAGCAGCTTCGCTGTTCCGCTGCGAAAGCCCTGGACGGTCGTGACGTCAGTGATGAGTTGGTTAGCTGGCTTAGGCTCTGCTTTCCTGGCGCTGCGTTGGCGCAGCCATCGGGGCGTGGGACTACTGGCGGGCGACGTGCTCGTAGGCCAAGGTGCAAAAAG
>JAAEAF010014242.1:0-15755 GCA_011037195.1 Triatoma infestans
GACATTGAAGAACATTTAGAAGGTGGCGGGGTACATATAGGCGATAGAAGGGTGAAAATATTAGCCGACGATATTGTTATTTTACCCTCGGAACCTCAAATATTGCAGCGTATGATTCTCAGTCTCGTTAAATATGTGAATACGTGGAACCTAAGATTAAATTTAGAGAAGTCCAAAATTATGATTTTTTGTAACGGAGGGAGAAAATCAAAAAAGGAAAAGTGGTTTTACGACAAGCAGGAAATTGAGGTTGTGAACCAATTTAAGTATTTAGGTATCATACTTACACCCAAATTATCATTTCTTGAGAATCATAAAGAAAAGCTGAAAAAGTCAAAGTCCGCTTTAAATTCAGTTTGGAAGCAATTGATGGAGAGTAATTTGGTATTGTTCGAGGCGAAGCTGAGAATATTTTATAGTGCTTGTCGGTCGATTGTGTTATGGTGCCCAAGTATGGGGGGGAGAATGGCAAGAAGATGTGGAAAAATTATATAGATATTTTATTAAAAAATTATTTAGATTGCCAAACAATGCACGCGTCGCATTCATACATACAGAGACGGGAATAGGGCCGACATTACTCTTTACAATGAAACTTCACCATCAGTACATAATTAAGGTGTTGAACATGCCAAATTCCAGACTGCCAAGGATTATTGCGATGGAAATTATTAAACGAGACGTGTCTTGGGTTCGTGCAATAAATAATTATATTTTGAAATTCAATTTGGGAGATAACGTTAAACGTTCAAAATATTCACATGTGGGTGGATAAATTACCTTTGGTTAGGGAGACATTAGCAGAGCATTATAAAATGAAGTTTTTAGAGGATTCTAATAGCTCTAGTAGGTATATGTTGGGCAAAGAAAGAATTGAGTTATAGTATGGCCACTAATTATTTATACAGTAGCTTACCGTTATCAAGTGTAAGAATTATATTTAAAGTTAGAGGTGAGCTATTGCATCTCGGCTACGCCCCGTTTCAAGTATATAAAGATGAAAATGAATATTCTACATGTCAAGTTTGCCATTCAAATGAAATTGAAGATTTATACCATTTCCTTATTGTATGTAGCAAATATAGAGAAATAAGGCTGCAGTTTTTTAAAAACGAAAATATTGATAAAATTTATATATTGGATCTATTAAATGGGAGTAACTGGAAGTTGTTGGCTAACTACTGTAGAAATGCATTGGACCTTAGAACTAGAATATTGCATTATTAATGTTTCGTTTTTAAAGTAATGTAATGATAGAAATTGTTTTACAAGAAATAGTAATAATGATAATTTAAAAATAATAATAATAATAATAATGGAGGAAAAAAAAAAAAATTTATTTAGATATTTTTATTATTTCTCAAAGATTTCATTTTTGTTTAAATAGTATTCTCTGTATTTCTTTGTTTTGTTTCTATAATCTTTATAAAGTTTAAATATTAAATATACAATTAGACTCCTCAGACGGCTTCGGCCATTGATTATGTCTTTACATATTTAGAATACAGTCAATTATTAATATTAATTTAATAATAGTAATAATATAGAAATTTATTAATAATTGATACAACTAATGTAAAAAGTGTAAATATATTCAATAAAGACTTACCTACCTACCTATTTATGGAAATTTCTTTATTACCTATTGTCATTTTTCCTCCAGAATGAGTAAATTTTATACCATATTGTAAATCACGTTCTGGTTGCTTTAAATTTATATAAGATTTTACCATTTCCTCCTCTTCATCATCTTCTAATTCTTCTTCTTGTTTACTTATGCTACCATCCTCGTCTTCTTCTTCTTCTTCTTGTTTAATTATGCTACCATCCTTATAATCATCTATTTTAGGTTTTTTCCTAGCATGTCTACTTATTTCTTCTAAAGGTTCTATAACTGGCTTCAATTGTTTTTTAATCAGACTCTCTTGTTCTTGTTCTTGATGTTTTAAAGCTTTATATTTGCGTTTTAACGATTTAACAGCTTTTACAATATTTCTTGTTGTTTTCACTGCGCGTTCCATCTTGAGACTACGGAGAAATCTAAATGTCCACAATATACATGTCAAAGCTTTTACGATATCTTCCATTATTTAACGGTTTATCCTTATCAATCACTAAAAACCCATATTTATCATCCCAACACAGACTGCATAGCTCTCTAAATTTGTTCCAACTCATATCCACGTTAACATGATCATCATAAATGTGTTTCAAGTTTAAATCATCCATTTTAAAGGCGATGATTACATTTGTATTATCGCGCAGCATATGTTTCTTGGCGTATGCATAGGTTTGTATTAGGTAGAATGTATCCACATTTTGATGTCTACCTCTGGTGAAGAATTCACTAATCACATTTTGACTATCTAAACCACAATCATCAAACACTATTACAGAATTAGGTTTAACATCTTGTGGACTAATTATATCATCCATATCACTATATCTATAATAACCAATTTTGGGAACATGTTTCATCACTTGACTTAAATATTCATATTTTGGTTGATTTAGTGATTTACTATAAATGTATAAATTTTTAAAACGTAAGCCATTCTTTTGAATAAGTAAGGTTAATAACAAATTGGTTTTGCCACAATTACTTGGTCCGCATATTAAACAACGAATGATGTTGGG
Organism: Triatoma infestans; assembly: GCA_011037195.1. Lineage (NCBI taxonomy): Eukaryota > Metazoa > Arthropoda > Insecta > Hemiptera > Reduviidae > Triatoma > Triatoma infestans. The sequence continues at coordinate 2,638 of JAAEAF010014242.1, forward strand.
GAAAAGTGCACTATGTCTAAATAAACTTCTTTTTTCCAGGTTTGAATCATTATTTAGAACGGGTAAAACTAGACGCTGTTTCTTCAATTTCATCATCACATGCGCATGCACGTACTAAACCATATTTCTAGAGGGGTGTATATATAAATGCAAGGAAACAAACTAATAGGATTTAGTTCACATTCATACACTGTATGTGTGCCACCGCCATCATCATCATGCATCCTCTAATAATTGACTTGCAGGGATATCAAAAAAGGAAAAGTTTTGATGATGATGATACGTTTATTGTTCGTGAGATGGCCATTGCTGACACAAACTTAAGCATCTTGGGATGTTGGATGTTTAAATTGCCCGACAATGCTAACAACTTATCCAGTGCTCCTAACCGATGGTTAATGAACAATCTTCATGGAATTGCACAAGATGATGGTGATTTAGATTACGAACAGTTGGACCCCATTTTACAGAGGTGCACTTTAGGTTATACGTATTTGTTTTCTAAAGGATTGGAAAAGTGTTTATTTTTAGAAAAGAAACTGAATAAACCTGTATATGATTTACAAGATTTTGGGTGTCCCCCAATAAAAACATTGCCCACAGTAAATCATTTTAAGTGTAATTTTCATAATAATACTAAGTATATTTGTTCACTTCAATATGTGTATAGATTGGCCTCTTGGGCAAACATTAACAAATTTAAATTAGATCTTTACAACTCTCAAGCTAGACTAAATACTTTTACTAGATGTAATAATTACAACTGTGTAAGTAGAGATGTGTTAGCTTTTAATGGATTTGTTTATATTAAGAAAGATACAATAGCATGTGTGTATTGTAATCTTCTATTAGATTTAAATATGGTAACAGATTGTCCTTGTACATAGCATAAAAAGGAAAGCCCATACTGTTATTATATGAAATATATACTTTAACACAAAACTAATGCAACACATCCAACAAGAGATTAGTTGTGTTTGTATTAGCAAGCTGTTACAATATAAAAGAAATGGAGGAGTGGACTTATGTTACATCACACCCTTTCTACCATCAATTTCTACAAGATTTCTCCAAAATTACCTTAGGAAAAGATGGAGACGATGCAGTTAAGTTCATGAGAATATACAATCGTATGAAAGAATTGGAAAATTATTCTAAAGAATATATTAGAAAAAGCAAGCATAAACCTTTCCATTATATAGGTTGTGTTTGGTCAAACCCAAAGTGTAAAGTAGGACCTGACACTTGCATATGTAGCCTTATCGGTCACTCATATTATAATATTATTAGAGACTTGGATGAAATTTACCATTGTAATTTTCTTGATGTAATTATAAAAACAAAACATAATAAATAATTTATATAGAACTGATTTGTAAGATAAACATAAAATAAACAAGTTTTCTTTTTGAAATAATTGTTTTATTATGACTACCTTATTGACAACAGAATTAAATACATAAAAATACACAAAGTATTGAATATCAAAAAATATTAAAGTCTTTAGCTAGATATTATAAAATGTTTGCCCCCACGACTTGGAAGCCATCTCGCGGCTCAAAAACAATATTACAGTCCTTAAAATGTTTCAAGCTAAATATTATAAAAACTTAGCCCTAGTCTTGTATGCCATCTCACGGTTCAAAAACATTATTAAAGTCCTTAGAATGTGTTTAGCTAAATATTATAAGTGTAAACATGAACAAAATATCAAAAAATATTAAAGTGTTTAGCTAAATATTATAAAATATTAGCCCTAGACTTGTATGACATCTCGCGGCTCAAAAACATTAAAGTCCTTAGAATGTGTTTAGCTAAATATTATAAGTGTAAACATGAACAAAATAAAAAATATTAAAGTCCTTAGCTAAATATTATAAAATAGTAGCCCTCGACTTGGATGACAGTTCACGGCTCAAAAACATTATTAAAGTCCTTAAAATGTTTCAAGCTAAATATTACACATCTTAGCCGCATGCCTCGCTTGCCATCTCCCGGCTCAAAAAAAATTTTTTTTCCCTGACAAATTTCGACCTTATATTTTCAAGCTAAATATTATAAAACATAGCCGCAGGTCAGGCATGCCCATCTCGCGGCTAACAAATATTCTTTTTACCTTAGATTGTTTTCAAGCTAGATTTTTCAAAACGTAGCCGCATGCCTCGCATGCCATCCCGCGGCTCAAAAATATTTTTTTTCCCTGGTTAAAAATCAGATGGGGGGTCTCATCGTAATTTTGTAGCCGCGCGCCAGACCCCTGCCTTCGGGCGTAAATTCATAAGTGCCTGGGGCTCAAAAAAAATGGACCTAGAACCGTAATAATATCTACTGTTAGGTCGCGGCCCCTTTAAGGGATTAACTTTGCCTCGCTATTTCAAAATTGGTACTTCATAGCCCGCATATTTCCCACGCCTTCCCGCCTTTTACCTCTCACTCTCTCTCTCTCTGGTGGGATGGCGGCGCCTTTTATCTCTCCTGTTCGCGCCTAACGTTTATTTCCCCACACTCTTAAACCCTTCTTTTTCTATAAACTTACTTCACTTACTGTCTAGCTCTCGCTAACACAAGTTCGTGTTCTACCGCTCCTTCTTCTGTGACGAGTTCTGTACGCATCTCTGTGTTTAACACTTATATATTTCGCCTTTTGCATTTCGCCTTGCAATTGGTTATACGCGCCTTGTGAATTGTCTGGCATTTTATTCGCGCCTTCGCCGTGCGTCTCCACTCCGCATCATCAACCTACGAGATTCTGCCTTCCGCGCCCAGGTTGTTGCGCCATCATTCGCCGATTATACAGCAATAATCAACACCGCTGTCAAACACTCTTATCTCTCTTCTTCTACGCCCCCCCTCCTTATCTCCTTATTCCTCTACCCCCTCACTCCTCCACACATCCACACACATACACGCCACATCTTCCTTGACCGTTCACCTATCGCCTCAGCTTCGCCGCTTGCGCATTCAGCATCACCACTCTCAAGGTAAGTCGAAGCTTCTTCCTTTGCATCTCCTTTTTTATTTAATTTTATTTATTGTTTATTTTTTTTTTATTTCACTTCCTGGCGCACGTACGCCACCTCGCCTTGGGTGTCTGCCGCGCAGACAATTATTATTATTATTATTATTATTTTACGCAATCTCTAATCGAAGAACATGAAACATTAATTATAAAGTATAAAAAGAAATAAATAATCACACATTTTTCTTGCTTCCTTGTAGATAAAGTGTGTCGCACACTCAAAGGATCAGCACATTTTCTCGAAATCTATAAATGAAATTTGGCAAAATAATTAGTTCTGCCCCTAAAACTTTCAAGAGGCATCCAAAAATACATTTAAATAAATAAGTAAATAAATCGAAGCTAACTTTTAACTTTATCATACTGCTGCGACCTTACTTCATGAATTATTGCGATTGTATCAAATTTGGTTTGCGAATGAATTATTGCGATTGTGTTAGCAGGAGCCGAAATTGAGTTTGCACCGGAAATAAGGTTTTGAGCTGCCCCGAGTAAAAAAAAAACCTAAACCGGAAATGGGACATTCCTGAATAATTTTTTTCAGTTTTTGCAATTTTGTCAGAAGTGCTACCAAAATTTTCTTTAAACTTCGTATACTGTCTACACACATAAATACCCAACGCTTTTATTTGGAAATTTTTCCCAGGAAAAAGGATTTTTGGAGAGTTCTAGGTGTGCAGCTACATCAAGCTTTTCTCTAAAATGCCATTTCAAGATACTGTCTGGTTCTACCACTTATATATTAATTAAGGCAATATTAAAAAGTATTGTTACAATTAACCGAACTTACAATTAATGCGACTTTCAAAATAGAATGAGGGGGGTTATATCAATTTACTTAAACTTGGAATCTTGCTGAACAGATATAAACCTATCACTTTTATATAAACACTGTTCCGGAAAGTGGATTTTGACAGATTCGGGGAATCTGTGACATAGATTTCAAGTAAGGTTGATAAAGGCCTGGACTGTTAGACTTAGTGTAATATCATTAACTACCTGTGAGAAGACACCTGTACCCCAACCACCATCTAACATGTGCAACTTAATTCCATTTATATGAAAATTTGTCAACTATAATTGTATTAGCTTTCTTCCAAGAGCTGCCGGCTTGGGAACAAAATCACCATCAGTTTGATTTAAAATTATATTAATTAATGAAAAATAACTGCTCTCTGCAATGTACGTAGTTATAAACGACAAATTGTCTTCCAGCTTGGAACTTTTACTAAATGTTTAGTATTTTTTTGGATGCAAGCCATTTCTTCCGGGCGTTTCTTTTCCACTTGGAAGCAGTGGCGTCAACTGGAACTAACTTTAGGTGCCCTGCATTCAAGTTATGACACTATCTCTAGGAAAACTACCATTGCTACGTCAGCAGGAGCTGACAGCATATAAATACTCCCACCGGCCAGCAGGCAGGCAGTTCCAAGCTCACCACCGTACAGTACAGTTCTAAGTTTCTATAGTTTACTCAGTGTTAACCAGTATATTAAATTATTGTTGATCATTATTGTATTGTATTCTTAAATAAATATCTTTTTAAAAAGTCAACTCCGGGTTCTTGAAACATAACTGGCGCCCGAACAGGGACCGCGAAGGCTGATAAGTCAAATAGTGCGACCACTTGTGTCACGTGCGACCAATTGTCTCACCACATCCAAAAAAGACTTGAAGCTCCCACATCAGTGGCTTATTCGCGGTACTCTACCCACAAGGACCCGGACTATCCTCAGACGATAGAAGAAAGGCAAGCTGGCGAATCAACAACAACGCTTAAAACCTGTAAGTAGCTCATCTGTCCTTAAACCCTCTAAATTAGTCATTCCTAAAGAAACCATCCCTGAAATGGCCCAAATAAACTACAAAATCTCCAAAGAAGACTACGACCACATTCCCTACTTTGACGGAAACCCTTCTGAGCTAGCGTTCTTCTGCGAAATTGTCGAGAGTGCATTCGCCACAGTCTGTGCAGAAAACACATTGAACGAGACTATAACCATAATATTCTTTTTATAAAAGTTAAAAGTAAATTACTAGGGCCCGCTAAAAACATACTCCTCTCACAAAACGTAGACCATCTGTTAAATTTATTAAAGTACTTTAAAGAGAGTTTCGCTGACTCGAGATCTTATGAGATACTCAAGGATGAAATTCTACAGAATAAAATGCATGCTAGAGAGTTTCCCATTGACTTCGTCAATAGGATACAAGAACTACGTAATCTAGTTTGTATTAGACTTAAGTTTGACGGACTTACAGCGGACGCCCTGAAACAACTTATAACGCGGGTCGACAAGGAAACAATATTCCACATATATAAATGCCTACCCCCGACATTAAGCAACCACATCATGATCTTTGATCCCAGCACTCTAGACGAAGTAAGAAACGTAATCTACAACAAATGCTCGTTTATCATAGCCAACCTAAACTCCTCTCACGGTCCTAAAAGACCCAACCAACCCTTTCGGAAACCGAACCCGTACAACCAATACCAACAGCCTTATAGATCAAATACCCAATACAGACCGAATCCACAATACACTGTTCCACACGTCCCCATGAATCAGACCCCTAACTACCTTTACCAACCAATTGAATATAATCCCAGGCCTATAGAACCAAGACCTCAAACTTCCCTTTACAGACAACAACCGCAACCACCCCAACGACCAAATTTTGGACAATCTATGAACCCAAACAATCCTAATAACCCGAACAATCCTAACCATCCTTTTAATCGACCCAGATTACCTCCTGGTTACTTTTCTCAAAATACGGTTTCAAAGACTACATCTCTCCACACGAACTGACTCACTGCCAAAATGACAAGCCATCTGGAAATTATTCTGAACCAGATAAAACATATGACTACAGACTTTCCCGCCTAGAAAACTCTCTCGACAAAATAACCGAAAAGTTCGATCATTTTTTAGACGTTGGCCACGGGAGCCAAGAAGGCCCCCCGAATTCAACCTAAACCTTGTAAACAAATCATTACCTCACTTTGTAGATAAATCTGGCTTAAAATGGTTATTAACCATTAATTCTGGTTCATCAGAACCAGTATAATTAATCTGGTTCATCAGAAAATTATATTAACCCAAATGTGGTACCTGCTAACGTCCTATTATTAAAAGATCCCTTCATAATCTCAACCCCCGCAGGAAAAAAGCACGGAGAAACATCATGTAAATTTAATATCCTAGAAACCTTTAATGTAAACCTCCAAACCAAATTTCACCTATTCCCCTTTTCAGACAAATACGATATTTTATTAGGCCATAAAACAATGCAAGAGCTCGGTATGAGCATAGACTTAAATAATAACATCCTTTCCTATCCTCAAGGTACCATTCCCCTAGAATTCACCCTTAAACCCCCGGGCAACGATCCAAATATAGTCACCTTAGAGCAAGGTGTCAATTTTATTGAATTTCCTGTAAAAAATAAAGAATTAAAATACGGTCTAATCAGTGAAGACATAAAAATTTACGATAAATGTACTGTAAAGGAAGGATTATATGATATTGCTAATAATAAAATTCTATGCGAAGTTGAATCCAAAGAAGTAATGGCCATTTGCCCCGAACCTATGGATATTGACGAACCGCAAGAAATTTGTACAGACATCCCCGACATAGTAATGACCAATTGTCCCGAAATGTCCGGGGTGATCCTGTCTTAAATGAAATAAAAAAGGAAATCCCTACTTTAATTAGAACTAACCATATGAATGAAGAAGAAAAAGAAAAAATAACTAAATTACTTCAAGAATATCCCCACATAATCAAAAGAGAAAACGATCGCCTAAGTTCTACTAATCTTTTAAAACATAAAATAAGAACCACCGACGAAAACCCAGTATACACCCGAAATTATAGATACCCAGAAATTTACCGAAAAGACGTACAAGTCGAAACTGACAAACTACTGGAAAACAAAATAATACAGCACTCAAACTCCCCGTACAACAGCCCAATTTGGGTAGTACCAAAGAAACCAGACGCCTCCGGTAAAAGAAAATACGTATGGTAATAGACTACCGTAAACTTAACAACAAGACAGTCGAAGACAAATTACCTCTTCCTAATATTGAGGACTTATTCGGTAAAATAGGACGCGCGACTTACTTCTCAGCCATCGACTTAGCTTCAGGGTTCCACCAAATTGAGATGGACCCCGAATCAGTTCCCAAGACTGCATTCTCTACTGAGACCGGACATTACGAATTCTTACGCATGCCCTTCGGACTTAAGAACGCACCCCCCACTTTTCAAAGGGCAATGAATTCCATCTTTTCTAGGATCCCTAACGTGCAGTATACATGGACGATATTATAATTTTCTCAGACAATCTAGACGAACACATAAAACACATCAAGACTGTTTTCGAAAAACTAAAACAACACAACCTAAAAATACAATTGGACAAAACTGAATTCTGTAATAGAGAACTACTCTTTTTAGGACATATTATCTCGGACAAAGGAATCCAGCAAACCCGGCAAAACTAGAAGCAATTGCGAAATTCCCTATCCCTAAAACGGAAAAACAAATCAAACAATTTCTTGGACTTACTGGCTACTATCGGAAGATGATTAAAAATTACGCTAAAATAGCTAGACCACTGACTCTCGCACTCAGAAAAAACAGAACTATAGTGATTGACGACGATTACAAAAAAGCTTTTGAAACTCTTAAATCCCTTCTACAGAACAGTCCTATCTTACAATTACCTGACTTTGAAAAACCCTTTATCCTCACAACAGACGCTTCCAATTATGCTATCGGAGCAGTCCTATCCCAGAACATCGACGGAAAAGACCTCCCTATTTCCTTTGCCTCTCGTACGCTAAATAAACAGGAAGAAAACTATTCCACTATAGAAAAAGAATTACTGGCCATAGTTTGGGCCTGTAAACACTTTAGACCATACATTTACGGACGCAAATTTACAATACAGACAGACCATAGACCATTGCAATGGTTACACAATTTAAAAGAGCCCAATGCCAAACTAATTAGATGGAAATTACAATTAGCTGACTTTGACTTCGACGTTAAGTACGTACAAGGAAAAACCAACTTTGTAGCAGACGCCCTATCACGAAATCCACCAGAAGAACAGAACGTAAACACAGTAGAACCCTCTCCCCTAAGTCCAAATCCAGACGAAGTCCTAGACGAATTCCTCTCTGCCCCTGAGAATAGCGACGACATCCTAGAAGACCTAGCCAGAGCCCTAAACATCACCGCCGAAGACGACAATGAAAGCCAACAAACTCAACACTCTCAAGAATCCTCTAACAGCCAAGTTAAAATAATTGACGACAAAACCCGCTGCATTAACGTGGAAAAATTCCAAATTGTTCTAACCCGAGGCAACCCCGAGACGAAAATTCCAATCGACAGACCGTTTAACAAAACACGGTACAACTGGTACACCAGGTACCCATACTCTAACGACATAGACGAATACTGCCTAGAGTACTTACAACCGAACCATACGTACGGCGTCCTGTGCTCACCTCCTATCGAAAACTCCATTGACGAACAGATATATGACCAAATCTTTGTCCACCTGTCCGACATAATAAAAGACAAATTTCCAACAGTTAAACTTAAACGCTACTACACCAAAAGACTAGACATAACAAACTCCTCCGAACAAGAAGAAACTATTCAAAACTATCACGTGGGCAAAACTGCACACCGTGGTATACATGAAGTGTACAGAACTCTAACTAAACGTTACTACTGGCCAAAAATGCTAGAACATATAACAAAAGTAATTAACAACTCTTCCCTTTGTAAGGAAGTTAAATACGAACGCAAACCAATTCGACAAGTTTACGAGATTACCCCTACACCTTCTAAACCATTCGAAAAACTCCAAGGAAACATATTGCACTACGACGGAAAGCAAATTTTCACTATGATAGACTGCTTTTCAAGAAAACTATATGGGTATCTAATCAAAACGGCATCCGCAAATGAAATTGTTAATTCACTAGAAAACTATCTCAGCATATTCCCTTGCCCCAAAACAATTCAATTTGACAATGGTACGGAATTTAAAAATGGACTAGTAGAAAATTTCCTAAAATATAACATAGAAACACACTTCACTACCTCAAACCACTCAGACTCTAACGGACTGATAAACAGAGTACACTCAACCCTCATCGAAATCATGAACATTGTAAACCGACAACAAATTGCCCCATATACAAAACTTTAAAATTAGCTTTAATAGCACACAACAACTCTATAAGCTCTAACCTGACTATGACACCTAATGAAATTACTTTCGGGATACAGCCCAATACCTACGCAGAAGACCTAATTTTAGAACAAAGAGTCAAGGAATACCATGATAATAGGGAGTTAATATCTCGCGTGATAAAAGAAAAAATTGACAAAAAAAAAGAGATCCGTACAAACAAACTAAACAAAACTAGGGAAAAAGTCGAAATACCCGAGGGAGAAATATTTATTCGAGATAAACAGTATGGAAAAGCCAAACCCAAATTTAAAAGAGGAAATTATTCCAGGGAAACAAAATAGCCACAGTACAAAGAAAATCATTTAAAATACATCCTAACCTACTAAAACGACCTAGAAAATACACAAACATAACTCTTCCTGTTACAGATAAGAGCAATGACTCACACATCCCACCTGCTGACAACGGGGAATATAGCAATCATACACATACTGCAACTGCTGACAACGGGGAATGTAGTCACCAGCACAGAGATAACTGATCTGACTCACGGACCTGGAATTTTGCCCATTGCACTTAACGAAGCTTACGTCATAGACCGATACTATACTTTTATCCATATCGCTGACGTGCAACTAATTGGCATAGAGTTAGATAAGACCTTTAACGTTATCAGCACTACGTACCAACTCAACAAGACGAATCAAATAAAATCACTCTTTAAATACTACTACTACCTTCGTAATAAACTAGATCACCTAACCCTTAACAAACCCAGAACTAAACGTGGACTCATTAACGGCCTAGGTAAAGCCATATCCTGGCTAACAGGAAATATGGACAGTGGTGACAAAGAACGATATGACAAAATAATAAACACTATAGAACGCAACAGTTTTCATCTTGAGAACAATCTCAAAACCCAAATGGCAATAAACAAGCGAGTAATTGAAGAATTCAATCACGACATACAAATTATACGGACCAACAATGACGAAATGACCACCTTCTTCTCCAACCCTATAGTTAGCCAAATTGAGCTAAATCAACAATTTAATTCTATCCTCTTTAACCTGATCCTTATTGCAAACAAAATTGACGACATGGAAAACTCTCTAGAATTCTGTAGATTAAACACTATCCATTCTAGCATCTTTCTTCTCAAAGATCTTGAGTCACTACAAAGATCTCATAATGTAACCTTCATAACCCCTGACATAGAAGCACTTTGGCAATTAAGCAAGGTACACTGCTCAATAAAAAATTGGAACATCTACTACTTTATTAGCGTTCCCCTAAAAACCTCTTCCTTTGAGACGTACTTCCTCTTATCCTATCCTATAGAGAAAGACAACCACCTCCGGACAATTCATGTCCATCCACCTTTGATCCTAAAAATCCAAGATGAGTTATTTACAGCCACCTGTGAAGAAATCAACAGTGCTATGTACTGCCACAACAAAACCAGCATCCAAAACGACTGTATTCGCCAAATCATCACCTACATCAACCTCGTAGCATGCAAGACGGTGTATACATCAAGCGCACCATTTATCAAGTATATCTCTTTTGTTGACTACTATTTGACTTTCAGAACTAACAGAATCCTAGTGAACAACGACAACTGCAATGACACCATGTTCCTCACTAATACCAGCCTCATAAAACTGACCAAAGACGAGACCCTGCTAGATGGCAAAGCTATCCACATATACAAAGACTCCAAAGGCATACTAACGACTGCCCCAGTGTACACACACACACCAACATGAATGTATCCTTTGAGGACCTCCACAGAATCAACCTAAAAATGGAACCGCTGGAGCTACTAAAAGAAATACCCAATAACTCGGCGACCATGTACTATTACATCGCCATGGTAATAGCCCTATTATTACTGTTATGTCTCTCATATTTTTGCTGTGCCTGTAGAAGGAAGACAACTCCACCGCTAGGTACCCAGCCACCAACCTCGCCTCGACAGCCAGCACCAGCCCCAATCTACCCTGGACTTCCGTGTCAATTGTCGCAGGAGCTCCAAACTTGAGGAGGGAGGAGTTATGACACTATCTCTAGGAAAACTACCATTGCTACGTCAGCAGGAGCTGACAGCATATAAATACTCCCACCGGCCAGCAGGCAGGCAGTTCCAAGCTCACCACCGTACAGTACAGTTCTAAGTTTCTATAGTTTACTCAGTGTTAACCAGTATATTAAATTATTGTTGATCATTATTGTATTGTATTCTTAAATAAATATCTTTTTAAATAGCCAACTCCGGGTTCTTGAAACATAACTTCCATGATAACTTCGGCCTCACAGAGTGGGCACTGAGGTGTATCTTTAATGCTAATTTTAAACAGATGGGCCTGCAAAGAGTCATGTTCGTCTGTAATTTAAAATCTGCACCAGATCTTTTAGGGGCAAGTCGAGTGGGATTCCAGAGGTTAATAATTTCCATTTTTTACTTCTTAACCCTTGCACTCTTCTCTGGTTCATAATTTCCTGGTACTTTTGCCTTGACATCCTCGCAGACTGCTGATAAGTGACTGATTCATCGGGTGGCGTATCCGTTTTTTGCCATCTGTCTCACAGTAGCTGAGTACTCAGTAGTATACACACTCCAGAGCATCTATCAACTTCCCTTTTCATGTTTCGTAGGAGCTAATTCATTCCTTGAGGCCGTAGTAGACAATAGTGACTGAATCGCTGCTTGAGAATCCATAAAGAAAACATTTTCTTTAACGAATGTTTCAGAGAAGTTACCTTTTTTACTACTTCACTAACTGCTCTAATTTCAGCGTCAAAGTTGTTTGAGCCATCCGCTCATTATTAAAATGAAATAATGGGCATATAATAATAATAATAATACACTTTATTTAAAAGAAAATATTACATACAAAAAATAAGTAAATTAGTATTACATATAGCATGGCATGAAGCCATCTGCCAGAGTTTGGTTATTAATTTTACATAAAAAGAAAAGCAAAATTACATTTAACAAAGAAAGTTTCTATTTTGTTTTATTATAATTATTAATTATGAAATTGTAGGTATTAATGATTGGCTTTATTTCTATAATCTTGAGCTTGTTGAACAAATTTTACAAAATCAAGGCAATCAGTTATATTGGAGAGGTAAGAAATCACAAACTGTGATGAAAGTGAACCCATTCCAAAGTGTAATTGACGAATATGAGCCAGTGCAGAACATTGGCATAAGAAGTGGAACATTTCCTCTCGTTCATTTAGATTACAGAAGTGGCACCGCTCTTTACCCGGGTCTTTATTAAACCATGGGACACAATTTAGATTGAGTAATTCACCCCTTATTTTGAACAATATATTCAAATCTTTAAGATTAACCTCTTTATTTAGGCTAACATTATATGTAGAAAGAATACAGACATTTATATGTATAAAGATCCAACAGCTCTTTATAAAGAAGGAAACGATCAGACTTCAGAGCACGACTCACAGACTCCTTCCGATCACTTGATCTGATTTTCTCTAGTAAGACTGAAGCATAAGTTTTCCAGTCTGATAAATTATCTAGACTAAAACTGAATTCTATTGAGTATTTCTGTAAAAGATCCGACCAGCATTTAAACCAAAGAAAATTCTTTTTAACAACTTCTGAGGCTACAATCTTAGTTAAACGGGAATCAGGAGAAGAAAAAATTTTAATGCAATATTTAATATGAAGATTTAATGTGAAGTAAAAAACTGTTTTGATGAGCCCTCAAGATGAATTATGTAGTTAGGAGTAGAACTGGGCAAAGCAAACACTTTTTTAACAAAATATCTTTGAAATTTCTCTAATTCATCATAACGCTGGTAGCTCCAGACTTGGGCAGCATATTTATTTA
>JAAEAF010014243.1:0-50795 GCA_011037195.1 Triatoma infestans
GTAGCAGCAATGTTCCAAATAAATAAAAAAATAAAAAAACATTTTAAAATAATAAAAAGGGATTAAGATAAAAAAATGACTCATTGTATATACTTATATTAATCGGATTAAGTAGCAGCAATGTTCCAAATAAATAAAAAAAAATAAAAAAAACATTTTAAAATAATAAAAAGGGATTAAGATAAGAAATAGATATATATATATATTTTTTTAATAAACCTTTGCCTGGATGACTCATTTCGTAATAGGATTAAATATTAGAAAAAACAAAATAATAAACCTTTTACAAAGAATGGGATTTACATTTTTGTTGAGACATGTATGGTGACTCATTGTATATACAAACATTCTTCATAAGTAAGGTAGGTAACATGTCCGGACAGGCAAGATATACGCTGATTAGAGTTCAAAGTTTAATAAACAAAAATAATAAAAAGAGATTAAGATAAGAATAGATTTTTTTTTTATAATAGGATTACAAAACATTATGCAATAACTACCCTGTTGTAGTAGTGTGCAGCCGTGTTTTTTGTTGTTAAAAAATCGATATTAATCAATATAGATAATCGATATTTGCAATCGATAGTTCGATTGGCAGTGAAACACTATAGGCTGTGTGACCTTATCTGAACAGGAATTATCTAGAAGGCAGTGGTTTTGTGTTACATATATATATATAAAATAAAATATTTAATACAGTTTAATCATGGAGGCAGTGGCAATGTGACGTCATAAGAGTGGGGATAATGTCACTAGTAGTAAGTTGTACTGTCTGAAATTCAGTTCTAAATGCGTGTCCGGTATGTGCACATCGTTATAGCAGCAACAGTCCTGGAGAGGGGGTAAGTGAATAATTCTTTTTATTATTATTATGTGTGAAAGTTGAATGCCACTCCGCCATATTTTTTTTTTTTTGTGAGTGGGGCGAGGCGAATAAAATTATGATAGTGCGGGGGTTGAGTTAAAATAGAAGTGTACGTTGAAAAGTATAGCTAGCGAGAGGATCTTTGTGGCCGACTGGTTATGGTGATGCGACTTCCAACCTAAAGAATGTAGGATCGAATCGCAGGTAAGACAAGTTTTTTTCTTATAAAATTAAAAATAATTCCCAGAGTATGGTGAAGTGAGGGGTGTGGTTTGAGACTTGTTTCGGTTAGGTTCCGCCATCTTGTTGTGGAGGGAGGCGTTTTCCGTTAGCATGAGTGAGGGAGGTAGAAAGAAAATGGCGTCATCGATTAGGATGATAGAATAAGGAGTGGGGGAGAAAAGAAAATGGAGTCATCGGTTTGGATGATAGATTAAAGAGTAGGGGGTGGTGGTGGAAGAAATAATAGGAACATCGGATTGGATGCTAGTTCAAGGGGTGGAGGTGGAAAGAAAAAATGGAGTCATCGATTTGGATGATAGGTTAAGGGTTAGGGGTAATGGAGGAAAAATAGAGTCAACGGATTGGATGCTAAGTTAAGGGGTGGGGATAGAAAGAAAATGGAGTCATTGGTTTGGATGAGATAGCTTAAGGAGGGAGGGGTAAGTAGGCGTGGTTTGAGGGGGTTATCGAAATCGATGATTGGTTGCTGGCGGGGGGTAAGGGAGAGGGGCAGGGGTAAATGGGCGTGGCTTAAGTGCTCGTCGAGTTCGATGATTGGATGTAGGTTTGGGGGAAGGGTGGGGATAAGGGGCGTGGCTTAAGTATTTGTCCAGGTCGACGATTGGTCAGTGGGCGGGGCTTAGGAGAGGGGTGGAGGTAAGTGGGCGTTGCTAAAGTGCTCGTCCAGTTCGATGATTGGTCGGGGGGAGGGGGAAGTGGGCGGGGCTAAAGTGCTCGTCCAGTTCGATGATTGGTCGGTGGGCGGGGCCAGGGGGAGGGGTGGGGATGGCCGCCATTTTGTATTTTAGGTGTGCCAGAACCGCCAAATCTTATCTACTGAAATGTATTTGGTGAGTTGAGTTGTTGTGTGTTTGTAGTAGTAGTTGGCTTGTGATTAAATATGTTTAAGAGAGAAGAGAATTATTAGTAATAATCAAGAGAGCACCACTGTTTTTAAAATAAATATATTATTCCCTAAGCAAATTCAAGTACTTTACAATATCACAACTGTATCTTAATAAATCAGATGTTCATCTAGAATAAAGGCAAATCACTATCAGTGGCACTGAGTTTAAGAGAGCGATTTCTGAAGCAAGTGTTCTGGCTTGAATGTCTGTTTTAGATTCTTCTTAGTACAAATCGTTTCAAATAACCCTGGTATGTCTGGAGGGAGTTTTATTGTTTTACCCTAACTGTTTATTGCCCTTTGTCTTTCTTGGTTTTCATTGACCTAGATTGTAGTACCTGGCTTTATCCCCATCACTAAAATGCACTATTTGAAATAGCTAATTTTCACAAAACTATTATTTTTCCATTTCGTTCTTCCACTACACTTTCTTTCTTAAATTCAGCTATAAGAAATTCTAATAATACAAATAATTTAAATCGGTAAAATATTAAGTGTGTTGTTCATAGAGAGAATGGAGTACTCCTTTATATCACGATACAGTGCGCACTGATCTCTCTCTTTTTATTATTCTCTCCACCTTAAATTTGTCCTCAAGAGTTCAAAGTTTATTTACTCACTCACTCACTGACTAAATCAAACAGCCCATGCTTTTGTAAGAGGGCGCGCAATTAAATATAAAATATTTAATTATATTAGAATAATTGAAAAATAATAATTAAAATAGAGTTGCGTTAGAAAATTAGGACACTGCTGAGTCGACATGTACCACGCTGGCATAGCAGCTAACAATTGAATTCATTCTGGTGAGTGTTGCGGTGAGTGAAGAGTGATCCTGCACCTGTGGCTGATCCGCGGTAAGTCCTAGCGCAGTAAGGTACTTTAAAGGTAGGTGCGCGGTTGGTATGCCAGAGTGGAAGTCGCCCAGCAGATAGCTAGTAGTATTTAGTAGATAAGTGTTAGTACTTAGTTGTTAGTAGATAGTAAGCTAAGGGTTACTTTATCGGGGTTTCTTGATATAGTTGTAAGTGTATGTCATATAGTTACATAAATATATATATGTATATAACGGGGTAGTGTTGTACTAGTCTGAGTTATATGGTAGTTGCATAGAGTGTTTAGTTAAATAGTGTATAATTAATTGTTCTGTATAGTCTGTTAACTTATAATAAATGTATGATTTCTGAGTGTGACCTACTTTGGGTTCCTTGGCCGAACCTTACACTTTCTATTGATAACTTTAGGCATTACTATGAGTGCAACGTCATGTTGTATATGGTGCTCGGCGATAAAAAGTGGTTTATTGTGCCATCCCACTGGTGCCAGGATGAGACCAACTCGCCTATTGTACCCCTTTTATATTAAGATCGATGAGAAATCTCAGAATCTGTAAAGGTTCTTGGTAGAGTATGTCTTCCTCCAACACCTAGTAAATTGTCCAGATTTCCAAATCTTCTTTGAATGGTAGCATCGCATTCGGTTAGGAGGTGTATTGGAGTCTTTTCATTGAGGACTTTGATTTGCCAAAGCATTCCCATATTGATTGGCATTGATAGAAAGATTCCGATATTTCCTCTCGAGATTAAATTGTCTAATCGGCTAAATTTAGGAATCAGAAGATTGTAATTCTATCCGAAAGCATAGAGCTTATATGTCATCAGTTAATTGCGTGAAATACCGCTTGGAAAATAGTGGGAAACTTGTCCATAGTCTCGTGAGTATTTGGCCCTAAGGCCCAAATACTCTGGTTTCATTGCATGCCGGGGCACTTTATCCATCCGTATACCATACAATGTATGTTCTTTTAATCCAGACAGTGCAGATTCACTGCTCCGCTTTCTTCTGGTTTTCAGCTTCGAAGAAAAATTCCTAACAAAGCTATACTTCTTGAGACATTTTTCTCTAATGGGGGAGTTCCAAAGATTCCTCATAACCCCTAAAAATCAATGCTCTCGTCTAGGTGCAGCCTCCTCATCCACGCCGAAAGGTAGAAGGAGAAAATGGGGGAGAAGCACAAAAAGAAGAAGAGGAGGAGGAAACGAAATCAGCCATCATTAATTCCATTATAGGCTGTTTGTTCCCTCATATTAAGTATTTATTATTCTTTAGTTGTTTACTTGAATTATAGGTAGAATTTTATATCGTTTGTGGAAGTGATGCAAATAACATCTCTTTTGGGTGACAGGTAACGCTGGAGGTTAGATGGGCCTTCTTCTGCCTTTGAGAAGTACAGATGGATTAAACCATCTGAAAATTCAGCAAAAATGTAAAAACTCAAAAACATAATCTGAAAAGTCGCACTTTTGGTTAAGTGATTTGCAAATTTGCAATTCTAGCAATGCTGATGTATTATGGTGGTGAAACAGATATCGGTCCCAAAAGATAGCTTCCTGTGAATTTTCATTTTTTAAGATTTATCACACACACACACACACCATTCGCTAAAAACATTTCGTCTCTGGAGACCGCAAAACAAGTATTTTTCGGTGAAAACCCGGAATTTTCCGCCGGTAAAAGAAAGTAAAAAAGAAAATATTGATTGTTATTCTTTCAAGAAAATGTCTATTAAGTATTTATTTATTTATTTTTATCTTATATTTTATGTAAAAATACTTCTTGCTTTTTAATTTGATATCTATTAATTAATCCATAATCCGTACTGTATAAGTTTAGTTAATTTAATATTCGATTATAATTTAATTAAAAATGTAGAAATTTATTCAATTTCATTATCAGTGCGTTAATTTTTGTTTTTGTTGCAATATTATTTTATAATAAAATTATCTTAAAATATGTGATAATGATTTTATCACTAAGTTTCGTTCATTAATTTTATTTTTATTTATCTTGATAGATATAATCATTTTAATGTTCATTCAACCTTAACTTTGTTAATCATATTTCTTCACTAATAGCTAGTATTGTTGATTAGTCCTTCATTTATTATCAATTACGATTGGTGTTTGGATTTATGTATTACTTTACAGCTCTAAGAGATCATCTTTCGTAAATAATTAGATACAAGATTGACAGAATATTTCTCCATTGTTTAAAATAAGAGACTGACGACATGAAATGGCTGTGACCCACATTCATCAGATATTTTTAACCTGGTCCCCTGGAGATACAAATAAGAAGCATCCGCATCAACCTGGATGTAGAAAAATATATGCGGAACACTAGGAATATGCCGATAAAGTCACAGCAAAACTGAGAGCCGTGAATAACGTGAATTTTTCAGGAGTTCACAGACGTAGGTAAAAGATCAAGAGTTCATGTAAAGCCCTTCGTGTAAAGGGCACATCCATTATCGATCTTTGGTCACATACGTAAAAATAGGTCGGTAGTTGTGATAGTAGAAGTTCAAAATTTCTAATAATTTCTGGCGATAGAAAGAGAGAATAGACTCATAACTTTTTTTCAGAAAGAAATTCAGAAAATTAAAACTCTGCAACAGCTGTTTTACCAAGAAGCAAAGTCTATATAGACTCCAATAGTAGGCCTCTCCATTTTCCTTTGGGGAAATAAAGTAATTAAGGTGGGTGAGTCCCACCACCAAAACTTACCTCATCCGTTAAGGCACAACTAGCCGTAAATAACCCCTTCTGATAACACAAATTATTTAATAAAACTAAAAAAAAAATCTGGTGTAACTAAAATTAAAAAAGACCATTTTTATTCACACTTACGATTCTTATTAGTGTTTATAACCGTCGATATTTTTATGGAGCAAATCACAAACAACTGAAAAACCTATTCAATAAAGTCGCATTTTCGATCAGCCGATTTTCTTCAAACTGGGAATTTTGAAGCCCTCCCCCCCCAGAAGTGCCCTTACATGAATCTTTCCGGAAATAAAAGTTGTAGCTCTTTGTATATCTATTTGATGTACAATGCTTGAAAAAAAAAAAAAAATCGTTGGAACCGTTTTTGAGAAAATCATAAAAAAACTATTTAGTAAAGTGGCACTTCCGGTTGATGGATTTTGCCCCGAAATCTTCTTGTATGATGCGGTTAGTACCTAAACGGAATACCAAGTTTTGAACTTCCTGCAACTTTTCGTTTTTTGAGACATGCTTTTCACACACATACAGACCATTTTCTAAAAACCCACTCTTTTGGACTCAGGGGGACCTTAAAACGTGTATTTCCGGTGAAAACTCGAATTATCAAAAACTCTGGCACGATCGTAAATTATTTCCTCTTACTATTATTGGTGAGAGAAAGTAAAAATATATTTTACCGGTTGTATTTTTAAATGATATAAACTTCAGTTTGTTTTTTTATATATCATTCATTCGCTATTAAAGTTATAACTTTGCGTGTGACCTTGAGGACCGCCATCATTTTTATTAAACTTAAATTGGAGGGTGATACATCTTTCTTTTTTAACATTTTCATTTTCTTTTCTTACAACTCTGAAATTTCTTGACATTTCAATTATTTTCTTTTCCTATTTTTATACAATTGAAATATTTTTTTAAATAACTATGTAAATGTTAGAAGCTAAAAACTTACTTATATGAAGTTTGTTCCTATGCAAGAATTTGCTCAACTTCCTATTATTTGTATACTATATTTCTTTAAACTTCTTTCCTTTTAGAACTCTAAATTTTTTATTTTAAATAAAATTTAATTATTTTTAAGTAGGGCATTTAAAAAATATTGATTTAAATCAGTAAAATAATAAATAATAAGACAAAAATCAATATAATTATTGAATTGAATATATCAATTTCAGGGTCCAGTCACAGTTTTGTTACATTTACATTTATAATAAATTCTAAATTTATATTTGTGTAAATAACAATAAAAAATACAACAGTATTTGGCAGTGACGAAAGAATAAAATTTTCTTGTAACTTCAAGAAAAATTTATTGTAAGATATTTCGGAGATCTTTGCTGCAAGAGTAGGAAAATTCCTTGACCCTCTCCCTTTATAGTTACTGATGAACTCAGTTTAAGGGAAAATCTGAAATGTAAGTCTCCTCAGAACCTCCGGTAATCTTCTAGAAAAAATCTGGAATGAAATATTCTTATAATAGTCTCGTTCTGTATAACAGCAACCAAAGAGAGTAAAGAGAAGAGAAAGGAACCCAACCACTCTCTCGGACTGGAGTGGGAGAAACTGTTCAATATAGTTCACTATAGTTCATCATCTCGCCAGTCACTTCGTGTCACTTTCACTTCGTGTCACCACTCTACCTTAACCATTCTCTACTGTAAAGTCCAGGCAGACTGTGTCTCATTATTATTATTATACATAGTTAACCAGTGTTAACCCTATCGTCTCATTTCTTCAACCAGACCTAAATTCTCTCCACCTAACACATCCATTATATTGTGGCAGCGGTGGGATAATACGGATGATGTAACAGCAACCAAAGAGAGTAAAGAGAAGAGAAACGAACCCAACCACTCTCCCGGACTGGAGTGGGAGAAACTGTTTAAATACAGCGACTGACACTCCAGAGATATTCAGTTCGATACAGTTCAATATAGTTCACTATAGTTCATCATCTTGCCAGTCACTTCGTGTCACTTTCATACCATTCTACCTTAACCATTCTCTATTGTAAAGTCCAGGCAGACTGTGTCTCATTATTATTATACGTAGTTAACCAGTGTTAATCCTGTCTTCTCATTTCTTCAACCAGACCTAAATTTTCTCCACCTAACACATCCATTATATTCTGCATTTGTTCCAATTCTAAGTGGCATATTTTCATTAAACTTGGAATCAATGAAAATGAGAAAAATCTATGTATAGATTGGGGTTCCTCTGATCGAACCCCAATTCCAATCCAGCGTGTTAATTTAATGAGCCGATCCCAACTTATATAGAAAAAAAAACCCTTTAGCGCAACAACCCATGAAGGGCTATGGCTTGCCAGACGGCGATTTGAATAGGGGGGCGTGTGGTAAGCACGCCGCAGTTCCCACGTCGTTTTTAAGTTCCGGCCTTCGCTATCTAGGGCGCTACTAACTGTAGCTTCCCACTTTTTATCACGATGCTGGGTCAACACCATCTTTACCCTCACGGGAATCGAACCCTACATTCTCGCCTGAAAGGCGAGTGCGCTAGTCACTAGACCTACGCGTGAGGACTTATATAGAAAGATATTTATTAATATTTTGCAATTTTCTTATCAGATTTTTATTTTTGTAGCGAAGTGCTGATAGATCTATTGTGATCCCAGGAGTCTTCTCAGTGCGCTGCCAGCCACTGCTCCGCGTTCTTTTGTTAAAAACAACGCTGCCCATAACTGGGCAGTGTGCTGTAGAGTCTTCCCAGGAAAAGAAAATCTAAGTGTAGCACTACCGCGTGGGAGGCCAGCGCGCTACCACCTAGCCAATCTCTTCCTTTAACTTGCATTTTAACTGGCATATTTATGTTCGTCACTTGCTTAAGGTCGGCTGAAGGAATAGAAGAGGCAAAGAGTTTTTCGTTTCCAGTGTAAAGACATTCTTCGGTATTTAATACAAATTTAAATTAGCTGCCAACATCGTACAATAATTTTATTTCAATGGGGGGGGGGAGGGTCTTTTAATGCCTTGATAAGTTTTTACTAATATCATTTAATAATACTTTCGCAATCTGTTAGGCTGTATCCTAAACGTGGAGAGTAGGTAGTCTGTGCATTATCTTCCTCTCATAGTTAGTTTTAATGCAGCACTCGAATAAATAGTAAATTAATAACAGTTAGAAGAGAATATATATAAAAAGGATTGATACTGTATGTGTGTGAGATTTTTAGTTTGGATATTGTGGTTAGTGAGTGTGTGCTTAAGGAAAAAGATAGAAAGTTTGTACTTGTTAACAAGACTAGCTAGCATGGAATTGTCATCCGAATTGGTAGAAAGACCCGTAAAGATAGTAGAAAGTGGATGAGAAAGAACTGAGAGCAGGTTGTTGAGAGTGGAGGAGTTGAAAGTGAGAGTGAGAGAGATTGCACCAACAGAAAACAGACAGAACTTTATAGTGAGTCAAGAAAGAGGAAATTGCGATTGTAATCCAGCCACCAGTAAACACATTCTTCCTAAATAATTCGTTCACTCACACCCTCTCTCTGTTTCCACAGTTCCGTCGCTTCGTCCTGTCAACCTCTCTCTCCTATTCTAGTTCATTCTCTTATACTTCATAATTTTTATATTCTACCTTTTATTTCTTTAAATACGTGTTTTAATTTTAATGTCTTCTATATGTTACTGTTCAGTATCTGCTCTTGTTATGCCTTGTCCCTTAATCTATTTTAATACCATTTTTACCAATGGTCCAATGCAACCTTAACAATAAGTAACTGAATGTAACAAAAAAAAAAAGAAAAAAAAAGTATATAAAATAAAAAAATAAATCCGATTTTGTGAGTTTTTATTTTATTATTAGAATAAGCTTCTTATATATTTTATATTCTTCCTCATTTCTTTAATATCTTTTTTTTAATTTTAATTTATTAACTTACTACTTTCACTTATCCTTAGAAAGAGGAAGTATTGTAATCGTGTCAAATTTTCGATATCCAGCTTTCACCGGAAATATCCTTTTTGAGGTCCCCTGAATCCCAAAAAATGGTTTTTAGCAAATTGTGTGTGTGTCTCTTTCTGTGTGTGTGTGTGTGTGTGTGTGTGTGTGTGTGTGCTGTGTGTGTGTGTGTGTGTGTATGTATGAATGTGAACAGCACAGCTCAAAAACGAAAATTCGTAGAAAGTTGAAATTGATATTCCGTTTAGAGGTCACCATGGGATCTGACTGTACGTTATCTGTAAAATTCCTCAACCGAAAGTAGTACCATTTTACTAGTTGGATTTTTTACTTTTTTGCGATTTTCTCAAAAATGGCTCCGACGATTTCTTAAACTTTAAACATCAACCACACATACAAAGAGCTGCAACTTTTATTAGAAACATTTCTCCGGGAAAATGCATTGAAGGGCACTTTTGGGGAGGGGTGGTTAGGTTTCCATCTAAAGTGCTATTTCAGTTTATTAGACAATTCTGCATCTAAATAATGTTAATTAGAATTAAATATGTTGTTGAAATTCCGAGTTTGAAAAAATCGGATAACCGGAAGTGCGTTTACTTTACCACTTTACTAAATGATTTATTCACTTTTTCGCAATTTTCTCAAAAATGGCTCTGACGATTTTTTTGAAACTTCGTATATAAACTAAACATGCAAAGATCTACAACTTTTATCTAAAACATTTCTCTGGGAAATTTCTTTTAAGAGCACTTTTAGGGGAGGGGTGGGTTAGATTTTCATCAAAGTGGTATCCTAGTTCATTATACAATTCTATCATCCAAACATAATTAGTTAGAAATAAATAGATGGCTGAAATTCCGAGTTTCAAGAAAATTAGTAAACCGGAAGTGCGCTTTTACTGAACAGTTTTTTCAGTTTTCGACGAATTTCATTAAATTTGCTACACAAACTATAAAATTTGTCAATTATCATTTTGAGAAATGGAGTAAGAGAAAGTTGTGTGAGTGTTTCACACCAGATTTTTTTTGTTTTAAATATTGTATAGAGATTTTTTTTAGGGTTTATATATATATTAAAAAATGAGCTATTTTGTTATAACATATTGCGATCGTGCCCAAAAGTCGCAGGAAGGCTCAAACTTGGTATTACATTTAAATATTATCACCAAAACCAAACGAAGATTTCAGGAAAAAATCCATCATCAACCGGGAGTGCGTTTTTACTGATTTGTTTTTTCAGTTTTTCATGATTTTTTTCCCTCCCCCCCGGAAACGGATCTTCTTTAAACTTCATATACTATTTAAATACATATCACTTTTATTTGAAATATTACACGTATAAGTACGTCATTTTTTATTTTTTTTTTGGCCTAATTTTTATTTCTGATGCATATGTTTACATATTCTTCTAAAGTATATGAAATTTTTTAACTGAATAATAATCATATAAATCAATCAATTAATAATAACAATGTAAATTGTAGGCTGAGAAAGTTTTTTTTTTTTTAATATTCCACATCAGATTTTATTTTATTTATAATACGGTGGAATTTATATAATATTCCAAAGCTAATTTAATAATTAATATTTTAATTTGTGAACTTCTTAAGACAAATTTATGAAAAGCCTTGTTTACTACTGTTTTCCACTAATTTTACAAATTAATTATTAACAAAGGAATAAATCTATTAAAAGCTACAGAAGGCTGCTTTTTCCATGCTTTCCATACCTTTGAATTACTAATACATTAATGATTCATATCAATAAAGTGGATTTACTAATTTATGCTTTCTTTTATCATCCTTCTTAAAAATTCAATAACTAAGAAAACGGTGAGAGAACTATGATTATCTTGTTGCATTATTTAATATCAAATTTACAGCCTAGAAGATTAGTTTCCTTCTCCGTTTTTTAAATATATTAAATTTGAACTAATTTGAACTCTTTTTGGACCACTTATATAATATATATATAAAATTCCAGCTTTTTTTTTTTTATTTTCTCTATACCATCGTGTTAAATTTGCGAAATTAGGTTTCCACCGGAAATATTTTTTGAGATTCTCAGAGAAAAGAATTTTTGTTCCCTGAGTATGAAAAAAATGTGTTCACTGAATGTTCTGTTGGGTGTGTCATAGGAACTAGATAATCCGTTTAGGTGTCACCACCCAACACTGCATCTAACTTGACGAAACTCTCGGTCAAGATTATCAAAGAGAATTGCGACACTATTTTTTTTAAATATTTTAACTTTCTCTTACTCCCTTAGTAAGAGGAAGTATTGTAATCGTGTCAAACTTTCGATATCGAGTTTTCACCGGAAATATCCGTTTTGAGATCCCCTGAGTCCAAAAAAGTGGTTTTTAGCAAATGGTCTGTGTTTGTGTATGCGTGTGTGTGTGTGTCGGTCTGTCTGCCTGTTTTTTTTTTTTTTATTTTTTTTTATTTATTTTTTTTTTTTTTATTAAACTTTATTTCAGCAGGTTCCACAAAAATGTATTACATTGCATGTATATCATATAACAAATCAATTTACGAAACATTTCTAATTGTTGATATATCAGAATATAACATAATTAAATAAAAAGAAAGAAATTAAATAATAATTACAAAATATACAAAACTTCTACAACTCTGAAATAAACTAAACTTCAAAGAATTTCAAAATTTATATTATTAATAATTACACAGAATTTTTGAATGCACTTGTACTCAGTAAATACAGATTTTGTCGATGGGAGGCCAAGACTGATTCAAAACCACGTTGAAATGGCGGATGAGAGGTGCTCTGGCAGCCTCAAGGAGCGAGCAGTCAAGTATAAGGTGATCGACCGTCTGGAGCTGAGTTCCTGTTGGATCGCAGGGGCAAGTGGCAGAGCCTGTATGGCCAAAACGGGATAAATAAGTTCGTAATTTCCCGTGGCTAGTTAGTAACTGGGCAACCTTGTAGCTGGGTCTCCAATCCCCTAACTTTACTCGATGTAGTACGCTGGGGAAAAACTGACGTGTTATTTCGCCACTTGAACAGTTTTGCCATGCTATGTCCCACTCTTGCTCTTCTCGCTCCCTCATAGTGTTACGAAGAAAAGTGAGAGGAAAGTGGCTGTAACTTTCTTCCAAGTCTTTGTTGGCTGCAGCCATTTTTGCTAAAAAGTCAGCTCTCTCATTCCCCGCCGTTCCGATGTGAGCTTTTGTCCAGCTGAAGCAAATGGAGCCCCTAGTATTCAGTTCCTTCAGCAGCTCGCGCGTTTGGAAGACTAAGGGAGTTTGCTTTCTGAAATTGACCAAGATGTCCAGAGAGATCTTGCTGTCTGTGAACATGAACACGCCTTCTATTGTGGTTCCTCTGCTTTCTTCTCGTAACCAATGCAAAGCCTGAAGGATAGCCATCAATTCCGCCTGATTATTGGAACAGAAATGTCCTAGTCGAAACTCTCTTTCTACCACTACTTGGTTTCTAGAATACACTACAAATGCGCATCCAATTCCATCTAGGGATCGGCTACCATCGGTAAATATCATATAATTTGCCTCTTAGGCAATTTCTTCCGGATTAACGTTAAGAACATTAATACAGTCAACAGTTGACGGATGAGTCCACTGCTTGTAAGAAATTGGAATTTCCAAATTCATAGGCGTTGAGCCGGCCATAGATGTACCTCTAAGGATTGATTCTAATGATGCCAATTGCTTAGCTTTTATACATACAGGAATAACTCCTGCTAATAAGCATGCTGCTTCATGGCTAATCGTTCTGTATCCTCTAATCATGCGGATGGCTAGTAAACGCTGGACAGAATTCAATTTCCTCCTATTAGTCTTTGTTTTTAGTCCTTCAATCCAAATGGAGACTCCGTAAAGTAGGGTGGGCAAAAATGCTCCTTTATAGATTATTTCCAAGAAATCCTGTCCTATGCCCCAATGCACCTTTGCTGATCTGGAGAGCACATTTATGAGCATGCACTTATCTGCAACATTGGCTATATGGTTGTTCCAGTTCCATTTACTATTCAGGGTTAATCCCAAATATTTCATTTCCTTAATCGCTTTCAGCTGAAAACCGTTCACTATTAGTGAAAGATTCATAGCAGTATACCTTCTAGCCACATGTAGTACACAGAACTTGTCCTTACTAAAATTTATCTTATTATTAATAGCCCAGTTAGTAATAAGTTCCACTACTTCATCAGCCTTGTACTACAATTCAACAATTCTCTTGCTAGCCATCATAAGCAAATAATCATCTGTCTGTGTGTGTGTGTGTATCTGTTTGTGTATGTGTATGTATGTATGTGAACAGTATAGCTCAAAAACGAAAAACCATAGAAAGTGGAAACTTGAAATTCCGTTTAGGTATCACCATGAGATCTGACCTTACATTATCTGTCAAAATTCCTCAACCGGAAATTCCATTTTACTACCTTACCTTACCTTTTTTACTGTTTTGCGTTTTTCTCAAAACTGTTTTCGACGATTTTCTTTAAACTTGGTATATGAATTACACATAACATACTCGTACAACGAGCTACAACTTTTATTTGAAACGTTTCTCTGGGAAAATCCATTTAAGGGCAGTTATTGGGGAGGGATGGGGTTAGGTTTCATCTAAAGTGCTATTTCAGTTTATTAGACAGTTCTGTCATCTAAATGATTGTTAATTATATGTTGTTGAAATTCCAAGTTTGAAAAAAATCAGATAACCGGATGTGCGTTTACATTACCACTTTACTAAATGATTTTTTTCACTTTTTCGCGATTTTCTCAAAAATGTCTTCGACGATTTTTTTGAAACTTCCTTTATAAACTAAACATACAACGATCTACAACTTTTATTTCAAACATTTCTCTGGGAAAATTCATTTAAGGGCACTTTTAGTGGTGGAGGGGGGGTTATGTTTTTCTCTAAAGCGCTGTCATAGTTGATTAAAAAATTCTATCATCTAAAGAAAATTAATTAGAAATAAATAGATGGCCAAAATTCCGAGTTTCAAGGAAATTAGTAAACCGGAAGTGCGCTTTTATTGAACAGTTTTTCTATTTTCGACGAATTTCATTAAATTTGGTACGTAAACTGTAAAATTTTAATAATAATTTTGAGAACTGGAGTAAGAGAAAGTTGTGTGAGTGTTTCACACCAGATTTTTTTCTTTTCATCAGATATTAGCATTTTTAAAAAAAAAAAAGAAAAAAAAAAGCTTTTATGAAATTTCTTAGAAAAATTGATCCAGCAATTTTCTTTGAACTGGGAATGCTAACTGCAAGTTATAAATAAATCTGTCGGACTTAAATTTGAATCATTTTTTCTGGAGCAATGGATTTTTTTGTTTATTATTTTAAACAATTTTTCTTTATAAATTTTTCCTCTTTTTTATTTATTTACTCTTTATTATGCCTTTATTTTAATTATAGATTTAATGTTCGAACTTATAAAAATAATTATTAAAATAATATTTTTATTAATTAAATTATAAGAACACATCATATTTAGTGCCCGGCTATTTAAAAAAAGAAAAAGAAAAGGAGCATGCCCTTTTGGTTTATTTATATAACGGTTTAACCTGTCCAAATATGGAATTGAATGGCCACGGTATTTTAACCGTGCTATACAGATATTTTCGGATTTAGCGTAGGTGCTGTTTCGTGGACTACAATGTAATCAAATTCAATCCTGCCTAGGATATTCCTGTAGGTTCGGAAAACCAACATATATAGCCCATCACTATAATTTGAAAGGGGTCAACTATGAGACATAATGACATGTTTAAAGAAAACTTGTAAATTTTATAAATATTGTAACGTTTTTCTCTCTAAACTAGCTACTGCAACTGGTTTCTAAGTGGGTTCGTTTAGATAAAACACTCTAAACTTCAATAAGAAAAATACCAATTTATTGTTTAACACAATAAATTACAAATAAAGCACTCAATAATAACTAATACACAGTTTAAAATAACAAAAATTCTCTTAGTTCACTTTTTATGAAGGGTTCGGACGCCAGTGACCATAAATATTGACGCGCCTTGAATTAAAAAAAAACAACATAGCTTATAGAAGTCGTATAATAACTTGTACTTATGAAATCAACAATCAAGAAAGCAGAAAACAGTCTGCAAGCAGCTTTCCAGGATCCAACTAATAAAAAATTATCAAGGCCTACAATTTAACATTCTTCAAATATCTACCAAATATCTACAATTTAACATATCAATCAAATAATCTACCGTCTCCACGCACTCTTGTTGAAGAAGTTCCTTTAAAAACTAGTAATTCATACACTTTTCACAAACTCGCACTCCGTTTGTAACAAGACTTTCTCTAGACTCGAGTTCTTGTTCATTATTTATACCAGCGGAGAAGGGTCAGGAAGGTTCTAGAACATTCCAGTAAGAGCTAGAGCGCCCCATAAGCGCTTCCTAGCGGTCACGAGGAGAACTTGAGGTGCCTACTTTTTCTCCTAGATGGCACTAGTAGCTGCGTCACAATATAGTAACTGCAGTTAAGAAGAACATTTGTGAGTGTTTGCACCAGATCTTTGACGACTTTTATTAAAACAAAGACAAATCTGATATATATATAGCACTCATATTTCTTTGTTATTATATAAATCTTAAAATATATATACCTAATTGCTTCGAAGGTTTAACTTGTGGTGAATCCAACTAATAAAAAATTATCAAGGCCTACAATTTAACATTCTTCCAAGAAAGAAATAATCTACCGTCTCCACGCACTCTTGTTGAAGAAGTTCCTTTAAAAACTAGTAATTCATACACTTTTCACAAACTCGCACTCCGTTTGTAACAAGACTTTCTCTAGACTCGAGTTCTTGTTCATTATTTATACCAGCGGAGAAGGGTCAGGAAGGTTCTAGAACATTCCAGTAAGAGCTAGAGCGCCCCATAAGCGCTTCCTAGCGGTCACGAGGAGAACTTGAGGTGCCTACTTTTTCTCCTAGATGGCACTAGTAGCTGCGTCACAATATAGTAACTGCAGTTAAGAAGAACATTTGTGAGTGTTTGCACCAGATCTTTGACGACTTTTATTAAAACAAAGACAAATCTAATATATATAGCCCTCATATTTCTTTGATATTATATAAATCTTAAAATATACATACCTAATTGCTTCGAAGGTTTAACTTGTGGTGAAATGATATAATGCATTCAATTGCCATTCTAGTGGAAATGTTTGTTTAACTGATATAATGTGGTAGGGTCCGAACATCTTTGACCATTCTTTTTCTTGATTGGGCACCGGTGGTCTCAACTTAATTGTTATTTCAAGCTTTATCGGTTGATATAGTATTTTCAAAAGTTTGAAAATTGATCTTTTGCATATAACTGGATTGCAAGGATACTCAGTTTAGGCTTGCCACTAGAAATAGATAGATCGCAGTATTTGCGGCCAACGCTGTGAGTAAACGTTTGTCGAGGAATAAATCAACATCTTTACAATCACTGACTATATTATACTTATATTTACCTCCAAAACTTGCATCCAGTCAAGGCAGATAAACTCGGGCTAAATTTGAGAGAGGTTGTTGGTTATCTAGCCAGAATGATTAAAATGTATTTGATAAATGTAATGATAAAGAGGATTTTGAAGAGATTTTACAGGAGGATTTTGAAAGACGGCTGAGACGAGTCCATCAGATAGATGAGCTTTTACGAAGAGCGCACCGGAGATATCGATGATGAAGAAAAGTACAGAATAAGGGGAAAAGAAACGCACACACGAAAGAATATGTGAGGAGGAATGATGGATAATTGGAATGGTTAGATGAAAGGAATTCATTTCTAACAAAGTTCGACAGAAATGGCAGGAAGTTTACGGCATGCCGAAAGCAGTAATTTGACTGGGAACTAGAAGATAAGGAATCGTATAAAACGCTACTTAATTAAGTCTTCTTTTAAATATAATATGTTAATTCTATTATTAATATTTAATTAATGGGATTAATGGTTAGAAATGTAGGTGTCATTTTCACCTCTGTAAGAGAACGTATTGTCCTCAGGTGCGTTGGTCTAGTAGCTAGCGCACACGCCTTTTATGCGAGGATTCAGGATTCGACCCCCGTAAGGGCAAAGTGGTCCAGCATCTTGATGAAAAGTGGGAAGCTACAGTTAGTAGCGCTCTAGGTAGCGAAGGCCGGAACTAGAACCGGCGTAGGAACTGCGACGTGCTTAACGCATGCCCCCCTCTATTCAAATCGCCGTCTGGCAAGCCTTGGCCCTTAATCAGCTGTGGCGCAATTCGGTATAAAAAGAGAAAGTATTGCAAGGATATGAAATTTTGAAAGTTTTCACTGGAAACACATGTTTCGAAGTCTCTGAGCACGAAAAAAATGTTTTAAGCGAATGAGATTTGTGTGTGTGCCTCTGTGAGAGAACGAAATATCTCAAAAACGAAACAGTCGAAAGAAGCTTAAACTTGGTATTCCGTTTTGTTATAACCGCATCTTGCGGTTCGCAGGTTTTAGGACAAAAAATACTAACCGGAAATGCGACATTACAGATTTTATTTCTTCAGTTTTCTCCATTTTATTAGTAGAACTATGATTATAGATTAACTAACTATGGCTCTGAAGATTTGATTTAAACTTCGTATACTGTCTATCTATATAAATTATCAATTTTATTAGAAACTTTTTCCCGAACCAAATTATTTTTGGCGGGTTCTGAAGGCACAATAGCGTTAAAATTCCCTCTTCAATACAATATATGGTTCTCCCACTTATATAATATTAATATCATTAGAGGTACTGGTAGAATTCTAAATTTAAAGTAAATCGATCAATCGGATGTGCCACGTCATTACAGACTAAGATTTTGAACTTTTTTGTAGATTTTTCTCGAATACGATTGTAACTATTTCTTTTAAAATTGGAATATGGTTTTTTAGAAAATATTGTGTGTTGTGTGAGTCTGAATGTGTGTTAATATCATAGCTCAAAAATATTAAATCGTAGACGTTCAAACTTGACATTCCATTTATGGAATTTACGGACTTTAGTAAATGGATTTTTCACTTTTATGCAATTTTCTTGAAAATGGCTGCAACGATTTTCTTTAAACTTATAACAAAACATGTTAAAAGCTACAACTTTTGTTTGAAACATTTCTCTAGGAAAAATCCATTTGGTTGTAGTTTTTGGGGGAGAGGGAAGGTTATATTTTCCTCTATATTACTATAAAATTCTGTCATCTAAATAGTATTAATTAGAATTAAATGTGTTATTGAAATTTCAAGTTTTGAAAAAAATCGGATGACCGGGGAAGTGCCTTTTTACTGAAATGTTTTTTTCAGTTTTCTGGTATTTTCTCGAAAATGGCTCTAACGATTTTCATTAAAACTAGGAATGTGAACTACACATATAAAGTGCTACAACTTTTATTTGAAACATTTCTCCTGATAAAGTCATTTATGGGGGCTTTTGGAGGAAAGAATGAGGTTGTTTTTTTTCTAAAGTGTTATCATAGTTGATTGTACAATTCTATCATCCAAACAAAATTAATTATAAATAAATAGATACCAAAAATTTCAAGTTTCAAGAAAATTGGTAAACAGGAAGTATGCTTTTAGTGAATAGTTTTTTCAATTTTCGATGAACCTTGACGAATTTCATTACATTTGGTATACAAACTATAAAATTTGTCAATTATAATTTTGAAAACTGCGCTAAGAGAAAGTTGTGTGAGTGTTTTACACATTTTTTTTATTTCTAATGTTTTTGTGGGTAGATGTGTAGTTGTAGTTGTATGTCGTAGCGTGTGGTGTGAACGTTGTTGAAAGGGGCATTTTTATGCCTGTATATGTTTTAGAGAAGAATTAAGAATTCATCTCTGTTTTAAAATAAATGTCCTCACGCGTTGGTCTAGTGGTTAGCGCACTCGCCTTTTGTGCGAGAATTCAGGGTTCGATTCCCGTGAGGGTAAAGTTGGTGTTGACCCAGCATCGTGATAAAAAGTTAGAAGCTACAATGAGTAGCGCCCTAGGTAGCGAAGGCCGGAAGTAAACGGCGTGGGAACTGCGGCGAGCTTACCACACGCCTCCCATTCAAATCGCCGTCTGGCAAGCTTTGGTCCTTCATGGGCTGTTGCCGCCATAGGGTTTTTTTTTTTTAAAATAAATATATTATCTCTAAAAGAATTAAATACTTTTCAATATGAAAATAATAAGCTTATTAATATACAGAAATTTGCAATTAAATATTTAGCTAGATTATTTAAACTGAAATGTTTAACAATTATAACTGGCATGATGTTTTATCTCGAATGAATTCTGGTTGAATGCTGTAAGACGGCTGATGAAATGATACTCTTCTTGGAAGTTAAAATCTGCCTTTTATGTTTGATTTCTAGAAGGGGTTTAAAGACAAAGAGTGGCCGAGTTCGCCGACCACTCTTGTAACGGTGTCTTATAACTGGATCTTTTGTCTAGGGGATATCTAAGTTCATTTCACTGCAATCAACAAACATTTCATTTTAAGTTAAAATTCACTTAAATACTTTCCAAAAATTATTTGGATTTTTCCCATTTGCTTCTTCCACTACAATTTATTTTTTTTCTTTGCATTTAGGAATTTCGATTTGAAATAAGGAATGTTGAGATTTTCGAAGTATTTTCAAAATTTCAAGCTGTTATACAAACTATAGCTACATTAGATTATATTATTTATAATAAGTATTGATAGGTTTAATGTATTTAGGCTACTAAATAATTTTTAAGTTGAATTATTGTTATTGACTATTTTATAATTAAAGTAACTTGCAATATTATGTTTAACAATATTTACATTTCATAGTAGAACTATTTGGTAAAAAAGTACTTATGTTAGGGTTAAAGTTTGCATAGGTTATGGATGAGTGATGTTGTGAGAGATAACTCTGTCACTCTCTCTCTGTCTGTCTGCTAGAGCTAAGGGACATGTTTTTATTCACTGAAGGGTTGTTGTTGCTGAATAGAAGAGCAGCAGCACCCAAGTATGCTTTCTTTAATCCTCTTGATATGAATATTTTCTCCAGTATATTCACTTATTTATAATGATTTTTTTCTCCTCGAGTGACTTACTTTACTAACTCTAGACACACTTTTTTCAATATATTATTCAGTTAAGTTTATGTATATTTTTTTTTGTATGTTTGTGCCGCTCCCAGGAAATAATAAGAAACATAAAATCTTATTTCCAAGAGACCCTTTCTCCCATTTTTTTTTTTGCAGTAAAAAGTTTCTTATCGCGATTTCTAACAACAAAAAAAATTATTTGCGAATTGATCGTATACCTCTGTTAAATCTCGTGTAATTGTTATTTTTATAAATTAATTTCAGCAAATTTGCTTTGCCTTTCGAGTTACTTTTTATAATAATAATAAAATTCTTGCTGCGATTCGCACGATTGAAGTGATACATTTTTGGCATCGTGGACAAATTGAGCTGGTATCTTTGGCATGAAATTGATTCACGCTAATCAGAAGGTTTTGATGCCATGTTTCTTCGATACTGACTAGGTATCATCAGAGTTCACAACTCCATTAATGCTTATAGACAAACGCGTGATTCGTGGATCATTACTCTTTTAGTTTTACTGCCAAAGGAATTAGAGAATATGGACAGCTTCTCTATATCTTTGAATCTCGATTTTCTAGATCTCCACAGCATTTAATGGTATATCCGCTCTCATCCATTTGTAAATCTTTTCCTTTACTTACCTAAGCAGATCCGTTGTGAGGTCGCAGCCATTAATACCAACCGCTAATTTTTTTTTTTTTTTTAATTTAAGGCGTGACCAAAATCTATGTAATGGCGCCGGAGCGTTCCAGGCACTGCCGGCACTCCGAAACAGTAGTCTCTCGCGTTACAGACAACCATGTCCATCACCGAACAGTGAGCTGCAGAGGCGCCTAGGAAGAAAATATCTAAGGGTAGCACAGCTGGACTCGAACCCGGGTCCTCCGCTAAGCCGGGCGTCTAGTACGCTAACCACTTAGCTAATCCCTTCCCTACCAACCACTATTAATACCCTTTTCGGTTCTGGAACCTCCAGGACCTCGGAAACCCCCTATCACTGAATGGATTTATAACTTGCTGTTAGGTAATCATTGGATCCGTTTTCCAAAAAAGAATCATAAAAGAAATTGAGATTGTAGCAATGGTTTTACTACCTGATGGTAGACCTGATATGTTTGTATAATGTGGCGCTTCTTAGGAATGCTTGATGTCGAACCTTCTAAAAAAAAAAAAAAACCGTTATAGTGTTTCAAGTAGAATTAATAGGCCTACATTATGTTTGTACATAGCGTGTGAATTTTGAAGAAAATTATATGCAGTTGTGACACCCAACTGGCTTCCTGTGATTTTACGGTTCTTAGATATTTTTGTGTCTCTGTCACACACACACATACACACACAAATACAACACAGAGAGATCATTAGCTAAACATATTTTTTGTACTCTGGAGACCTCTGGGAAAAAGTTTCTTTGGGAACATCATGAAGACGTATTTTCAATGAAAACTCATTTGCAAAATTTAAACCGACAGCAAAACTATATACCATAGCGATTTTTCTGAACTACTAGGCTAGAATTCAAGCCTAGAATAGGGTTTCCCTGAGTTCCTCAAACAGTTGTTGAGTAAGGCATTCTACTGGAATTTTGTTCTAACTCTCACACTTGCCAACGTACAAGAGTCCTTGCCTTCCCATGTCTAGAGTGGTGGAAAGAGCATCAAATCTTCCTCCATCCGAAAGCTAGCTTTTCTCTTGAAAGTGGTGGGGTGTGCAGTGTGCATTGCCTCTGCTTGTTAGGTCATATTCCATCAGATTATTGCTGTAATGGGATCCCAATCATTATAGATTCATACGAACCGAAGAGCGGAGGAGCACATTAAATGAATCAAATTAAGTTACTTCCCATTTAGGCCAGACTAGGAAGGGACATGTCGATTCATAAAAATAGAGCGACAGCAGTACAGTTTAGGAAAGTTTACGACCAGACAGCAACCTTCTATTACTTCTCATCACTCAGCCAGTCTGTCTCTTTATATATCTCTCGCTAGCAAACTTCCATTTGACAGAAAAGTCCTTGTAGTTTGTGTATTCTTTCCATTTTACCTTGCTCAGTTTATCAGTGTTCAGTCCAGTTTATCTCTCTAAAACCCATTCTCTCTCCTACTCACTCCCATTATATTGCGCCCTAAACTGTTTACTTTCGGCTGATCGTTTTTTACCTGGCTGAGTGAACAGAACCACCCATCACTTAGTAGGCATCACTTCAGACATTTAACCACTAAGCTAATCAGGCTCTTCACAGTCAATATAAATTTCCTGCAATCCAACCCCAATCTGGATTCTCTATACACAATCCATGATTTATGTTGGTTTGGAAGCTAGTTGAAAAAGTTGTTTTACCACTTTAGTATGTGTAAAAGAGGCAGTTATGAGAAACTTAGAGAATCCGAAATTTAGGATTGATGAAATGTTTTTCAGCCCTTAAGGTCGTTTCAAGGAAATCGTGAAAACTCTGATATAGCTAGTGGTCCCCCAGAATCACCTCCCCCCCCGAAATAGATATTTATGGGTTTAGTAGAAATTTAATGAAAATCTTTGGTACTGTGAGTACGGTCGCATCTTCAAGTTGATGGATTTTGCCCGAAAATTTCGTGCTGGTATTTTGGTATTACCCAACTAAACTAGTAAGTTTGAGCTCCTGTTATTTTTATATTTTTCTATTGACATATTTTTGTATATATATACCAGCGACTAAAAACATTTTTCGTAAATTTTGGAAGATTCTTCTCGACCGTTACTTGTATGAAGGACAGGATTTTGAGTTTCGGTCTTTTTTTAACCAAAAATAAAAAAAACTTAAATTTTTGCCAACGTTTCGACAAATATATTGTCTTTTTCAAGACCTAAAAAATATAAAAACTAATAAAAAATCTTTAAAACATATCCAACTTGAAAACTTATGTAAAATTTAGAACTAAAAAGTTCAGAACACCTCAACAACACAGAGAAAAGTGAAAAAATAAACATTTTGCCTTGAAAAAGACAATATATTTGTCGAAACGTTGGCAAAAATTTAAGTTTTTTTTATTTTTGGTTAAAAAAAGACCGAAACTCAAAATCCCTTCCTTCATTTTTCGTAAATTAAAAAATAAGTACTCTGAGTGAAAACTCAATTTCGAAATTTCGCAAAGGAATGAAAGAAGGAAAAAAAAAATTGTCTATCACTACTGTGAACATTGCAGATTTTTTCCTTTAAAAAAAGTGAGTAAATATTTCTTATCAATGAGATGTTGTCTGACATGGTTAAAACTGTTTTCAATCAATCTGAATTATTTGTGGAGGGCGTTTCCCCAGCGCTTACTTTATATCGTACATTTTATCTTCTATTTTATAGTGATATCTTTCTTGTTTGTTTTGTTACATACCAACCAATTCCTGTGCATTGTTAATGTTAACTGTATAAATTATCTTTTTTTCCATTCAATATTCATGTTTCGATATGTAAAATAATTAATATTTTTCACTAATTAGAGTAGAGTGATAACATTCTGAGCCAATTTAAACGTTAGTTTTTGTTTTTTTTACTTGATATAGTCACTCATTTTGTTTGGTAAAAAAACAGGTATAATAAAATGAGTAATAAATGAAAATTAAAAGGTGAGTTCTGTTAAATGAAAATAAATGAACTAAAGTAAAATTTAAAAGAAACTAATAGAAAAATGGCACAAAATAGTAAGTGGACTGTATAGAAAGATTAAAGATTGAGCCAATGGGCTCATATAACATGAACAAATGAATATTAAATGAATGCAAAATGAGTAGCAAAAAATAGTTATCAAATTCAACAAGCCAAAAGGAGTGGCGCTTACCTTCAAACGCAGACACCTTAAAAATTAGTGTGGTCCGACTGAAGTCCTTCAGCCCATATGGGGAATTGAAGGAAATAGGAGACAGGAAAGGGAACAAAAAAGAACCATATGCCTGTAATTCCAGCGTCGTTGTCCACACAGTACGGCTGATGAAAATAGATGAAGATTTAAACGGGCTCCAGGAAAGCTGTAAGGCCGGAGAAGCAACGGAAGTAGCCCACTTGCTTGGCCGTTCAACCTTAACAGGCCGGGAGAACCGGAGACACTCACCCGACAAGAAATCGACTTCTCACTACTAACTCCGAGGAAAACCAGATGGAACGCATGGGTTTTCATCAAACGGAAAAGCGGAAGTCTAAATCGCATAGGCAAATAATCGCACATACACTATGTTGCTTGCTCGAGCGTTAACTTGTGACTAACTTAGAGAGGGCAATTTTAAAGGGACTACCCCCTCTCTACGATTAGGGCACAGCCTATAGAGTTATACGTTTATATTTAGAATATTAAATTTTTTTACGGCGGAAAATTTAAATTTAGATAAATACCGAACACAATTATTTAAGAAATAAATTTGCTAGAGCTTGCTGTGAAATATCGAGAAAAATATAGAGATATCGAGAGAGTTATATCGAGAAATATCGAGAGATTAATATTCGCATTTCCGAGTAACGCTACTGTTCCCCCAGAATACTAAAAAAAAAAAAAAATCAGTTTTCCCTGGGAAATGTTTAAATGAAGGTACTTATTTACATACTTAAATGAAGGTTTAAATTACGTACTTATGTATGTAGATAGTGTTCAAAGTTTAAGGAAAATCGGTCGAAGGATTTTACCTGAAACCTTCGTGTCTGGTAGTTGTGCGATGAAAGGACTGGATTTTTCCACAAAAAAATTGCGCGGAATTTGGGGCGTTAATTTTCAAATGTTATATGCAGCAGTTGGTTCAGTGATTTTTGGTACGCTCTGTTGGGCTGGAATAATATAATCCTCTATCTGCCAAGCATCTATCCCTAGGTATCTAACCAAGTAGGAAGTACTTATCCCCCTACCACCTCTATATTTATGTTACAACTTAAAAAAAAAAAAAGAAGAAAATTATGTTAGAACATATAGGTATATAAAATTTGAATATAAGAAAATTTCTCTTGTATATAATGTAATTGCACTAAGAAAAGTAAGAGAAAGTCGTGTGAGTGTTTCACACCAGACTTTCTTTGAACTTGGAATAGTAACAACAGTAGTTTTTTACATGGTTGTACATAGATGCATAATAGTTAGAAGAATGAAAGAATTTGTATGAAAGTAATTTATTTGCATGAAAGTGAATTGTTTGATAGCTTCTGAAGGTTAGGTGGATAGGGATTGCAGGAATATCGAGTACTGCAATCCCATTAACTAAAGGCTTTGACATACAGGGCGCGATCTGTCGCGCCGGGCAGCGACCGCGCGATCTTTTCGGCGGTCACCAATATGGCTACGTCACATACAAAGCGAGATCTGTGTGAGCGATCTAGAGCTGTGTTGTCCATAGAGCAGGGTTGCAGTATTGTTTTGCACTAGTACTAGTGTTTTGCCGATTTTTTGGGGGAAAAATGAGTAGTTCTGATGAGAAGTGCTTCTTCTAGCACTACAGTGCACCAGAAGAAATAGACGAAATTTGGTGCATCCAATATGGAAAAAGAGAAGAACTTGGTGAATACCATCGTCTCCATAGGGAACTGCAGTCACATGAAGATCAGAGGTGGTAACTTTTTGGTCGTGTAGGAAACCTTTCCTGCACTTTGCTTTTAATTCGGGAGCCACTGACTTTTGGAGAGCCGGGAATGACCCGTGTGAATGCTATATAAATAGTGTACATAGTTTTATCCTAGTTTCAAGTACACAAAGTGCGAGGAATGTCCAGTACCCCGCCTATTTTTATAATAGTGGTTACAATGAATGTACGAATTGGAATGAACGTATTTATTGGTATGGTAGTATTCATTGTATATACTCAAGACAGTATACATCCAGTTTTAACACGGCTATATTATCGTGAGCATTCACGGAAATAATGGAAATATCCTGTGCACAGATGCATAACTACAGCAGTTACTAATTCTACAGATTGTAGGGCGAAGAATATGGCCAAAGACCCCCAGCAGTCGACGCCATAACATATTAAAAAAAAGAAGAAAAGAAAACAGTTAGATAGGCCTATCACTTTTATTTGAAATTTTTTTTCCCTAGAAGTAGTTTTAGAAGTTTTCAAGGGAAGGGATTTCATAAGAACCATGCTATCCTCTTTTGTCGTTTTTAGTTTTAAGTTCTACCAGCTGTTTAGTGTAATATTGTAGTCAGTTATATTTTGGTAAAAAAGTCCAAGTTTGAAAAAAATTTGTCAATTATAATTTTGTAAATTGCATTAAGAGAATGTCGTGTTCATAACAGATTTTTTTGTTTTTGTCAACAATTCTTAATGAATGTGATCGGGAATCTCCTAAGATACTTGATGCATTTGGACCATTTTATCTAGTTCATTATATCTAGCAGGCTAAGTACGAAAAGAAGTAGATATTTTCAGTGTTATGTAGGATTTATGATCCGTTAAAACACTTTGTGCTAGAATGTTATAACCGAGATTATAGCGGTATGTACATTTTATGGCGGCACTAACTTTAATTGGCTATGTATTCTGCAGAAGTATTACTAAACAATTTTTACAACTAATAACTCAGTATCTCAGTTGATATTGTTCTGTAGAACTGAACTGGTTGTTTATTATCCTGATGTTTGTCAATATGGGCACTTTATTGATTTAAAAAAAAAAATCTGGTGTGAAACACTCACACAACTTTCTGTTTCTGCTGTTCTCAAAATTATAATTGACAAATTTTATAGTTTGTGTACCAAATTTAATGAAATTCGTCGAAAACTGAAAAAACTGTTCCGTAAAAGCGCACTTCCAGCTTACTAAATTTCTTAAAACTCGGAATTTTGGCCATCTTTTTAGTTCTAATTAATTTTGTTTGGATGATAGATTGTAATAATCAACTATGATAGCACTTTAGAGAAAAAACATAACCCCACCCCCTCCCCTAAAAGTGGCCTTAAATGAATTTTTCCAGAGAAATGTTTGAAATAAAAGTTATAGCTCTTTGCATGTTTAGTTTATACACGAAGTTTCAAGAAAATCGTCGGAGCCATTTTTGAGAAAATTGCGAAAAACTGATAAATTCATTTTCTGACAGTAATGTGGTAAAGTAAACGCACTTCCGGTTATCCGATTTTTTTCAAACTCGGAATTTCAACAACATATTAA
The DNA here is from genome assembly GCA_011037195.1 of Triatoma infestans. Classification (NCBI taxonomy): domain Eukaryota; kingdom Metazoa; phylum Arthropoda; class Insecta; order Hemiptera; family Reduviidae; genus Triatoma; species Triatoma infestans. The sequence goes on from JAAEAF010014243.1 coordinate 27,657, forward strand.
ATTCTATTGAACATTATTTAGTTGTCAGAATTGTCTAATAAACTGAAATAGCACTTTAGATGGAAACCTAACTCCACCCCTCCCCTAAAAGTGCTCTTACATGCATTTTCCCGGAGAAATTTTTCAAATAAAAGTTGAAGCTCTTTGTATGTGTGGTTGATGTTCCAAGTTTAATGAAAATCGTCGGAGCCATTTTTGAGAAAATTGCAAAAAAGTAAGCAATCCAACTAGTAAAGTGGTACTTCTGGTTGAGAAATTTTGACAGATAACTTACTATCAGGTCCTAAATGGAATATCAAGTTTGAACTTTCTACTGTTTATCGTTTTTGAGCTATGCTGTTCACATAAACATACACACACACACACACACACACACACAGACCATTTGCTAAAAACCACTTTTTTGGAGTCAGGGGACCTCAAAACGTATATTTTCGGTGAAAACTCGATACCGAAAATTTGACACGATTACAGTAGTTCCTCTTACTAGGAGTAAGAGAAAGTAAAAAATATCAACTAATAAATGTAAAAATCTTGCCTATCACCATAAGTATTTATAATTTAAATATTATAACTGTCGCCCTACATTTTATTTTATGAATTATTAATATACCAACTTTACTAGAACTATTATACATTGAAATTTTTATTGTTGATCATCAGTATTCCTAGCGCTATTGCTGCGCACACTTTACCTGTCACAAAAAAAAGAAGTATTTTAATGTAAGTAAAATCTCTTTACTGCTTTGGTTAAGTGAATTTTGATTACAGTTAGCTGTATCGTTTGTGAAAGAAATAGGATATCCTGTTCCACTTTGGCTATAATACTGACGGCATTTATTAGTTTTCTACTGAATATAAAATACTGTACAATCAATTGTGACAGACTATTTATTTGGGCCTGGTTGAGCTTTATTTGTTTTTAATTTTCCTCATTATTTTAATATGATTCTTTATTTTAATGTTTACCTTTTTTTTTTAAGAAGAATAAGATTTTTTTCTGTTTTCTTTTACTGTCCCTTATGAAAGCTTTTATCTGTAATGTATTTAAAAAAAAAAAAAAAACAAACAAACAAAAAACAAAAACTAGACCGACGAAAAGAAGAGGTAAGTGTAGAGTGGATAGATGGCAACAACCCACGTAATACTAAGGAGACAATCTTTTTTTTCGAGTACAACAGGGTTGCATGGTTAGAATGGACATGTAGGCTCACCATCCGATCCCAAGCATTTTTTTTTTAATACTAGTGTAACTATTTTAAGGTAAACATGGGGCGAGTGGAGGGGTGGCAATGAACCACCAATCTCAAGAAGAAGGCTTCTTGTTTGGCAGATTGTGACAATGTATTTGGTCTGGATGGAAAGTTTAATGTATAGAGTGGATAAATAGGGACAGACCATCCGATCCCAAGGAGACTGGCTTGTTGATAGTAAGTGATGAACTACCTAGTCGGATGAATTGGAAGAGTTAAAAAGAAGTGGGACGTTTTCACATATCCCAAGGGAGACGGCTTGTTTGACATATGCGACAAACTTTACGGTAGGATGGATTAGGGTTAAAGGATAGAGTGGATATTCGGCGACATACCACAGAGGGCAGATTCTAAGGAAGGCAGTAGGTAGCAGTGTTTTCAATAAGTTAATTCTAGGTCAAGGGGTTCCGGATTGAAGACCTTCATATAATCCAAATTAACAATCAAGAAATTCGCTGGAAACCAAAGGACCAAGGAGTGCGTTATCTTGGCGTAATCCTAGATACAAGACTCATCTGGAGACTACACATAAACACTAAACTTCAACAAGCATACAGCCGACTGAAGCAACTATACCCACTTAATAACAGAAACACACCATTCAAACACTCCTGCACAATACTTCTCTACAAGACACTCCTCAGACCACTTCTGACAAATGCCTGCCCAGTTTGGATAACAGCTAGCAACACACTGACGAAACGATTGCAGACTTTTCAAAATAAAGTACTACGGATTGCACTAAACACCCCTTGGTTTGCCAAGAATACACAAATACATAAAGAATTCCGACATTTCAGATATTCACACACACATATGACTAAATTAACAGACAACTTCTTCCTAGCCCTTCGCACACTATCTTCAGAAGCTCAATATCACATAGGCGAGCCTATACTTTCTAGAAGATTAAAACCCCGACTATATCAAGACTTTAATTTTCATTTATATTATTGTAATCCATATGTGTGAAGCTCTAAGTGAGCTGGTCCATAGTTTAATTTGTAATAATTCTGTAGAAGAAAATGAAAAGATAATAGTCAAGAGACAGACAGCATAAACGGCCTAGAAAGATGTGACTGAGCAGGGGTTCAGGGAATGTGAGAAACCAAGAAAGATCCATTTAAGGCAGCGAAACATCCTTCTTATATCCAAAAATTGGGGATCTCTTACCAGCGTGTGAAAGAATTATCGAAATCCACATTTGCCAGTATTACACTGCCAGTATCGTTTGTTTAATTTAATACATATATTTTCAAACATTAGCTAAGTGGAGGGATTAGCGCGTTGCTCTCCTACGCGGAGGTCCAGTGCTGCTCTTAGATTTTTTTCTTCCTAGGAGCCTCTACAGCTCACTGTCCGTATACCCCTTTCTTCTCGTATACCACTGTCTGGACATTCTTCCCGTATACCCCTTTTCCTCCTGGTATTTCGGGAGATCTTTCTAGACCGTATCTACCCGTTCGGGTTTACCGGTCCCCCGTTGCAAACAGCGGGATCGTTTAACAAGAGAGGGATGTCACCACCATGAAAAGGCGGTTAGTGTAATACCTAACCATGACAGAAAACACCCCCGCTTGGCCCATTTAAGGGCAGGTTGAGATACGCTCAACCAGCGCGCAAAGTGATCCCATATAGTGGTCACACTCCACTCCCAGAAGCTAGAAGAAGGCACCCTCTAGCAGGCTCTGGTAAACCGCGCACACCCAGCAAATGCGCTTCCAGCTACGGGCTGGCACCGCGGTTTATTTTATATCGCCAGTCTCCTCCCGCTCAACTTATGACCGCAGTCATTGAAGTTGCTGCCTAAACCACGACCACTACGAATCCTACCTCAATTACAAGCAATTGGCTCGGAAAGTAGCTTGCGCCCTGGTCAGTAATTCAGCTCTAACGAACTAGCATGACTGATCGCATGCCCGATAGATCTAATGTCCATCTACTGATTCCTATCCATTGCCTTAAGCACAGAGGTGCAGTGACCCAGGATACTTGCAGGCAACCCTGCAAGGGGAAAGGATCAGGATGGGTAGTGGGAGGGAATCCCCAACCTGGAGAGCCAGAGGCTGATTGCTCCCCGAAGGGTGGGCGATGGCGTCGCTACATGCCTACGCCTTTGTCCGGTGATGTACAGTGTTGTCTGTAGCGAGAGAACACTGTCCAGAGGCCGGCAGTGCACTGAGAAGGCTCCAGGCGCTAATGACCACAGATGCTGACGCACCTTAAATCACGAAAAAGAAAATATTCTAAAACCTATTGTGTAAACTCGCACTTTTGGTAACTGATTTTTTTCAAACCTGGGATTCAACCAATAACATGCTGATAGATACGAAATAATTTTATGTTCGTTTTACCAAATGATTCTAATTTCTCTAAATTTAATAATTAATTGTGATCAAATACTTGATATATTGTTTTTTTAGTGTTAGAGTAATAATAATTAATTATAAACTGATTGTCATTTGAATTGAATCTTTAAATTAAATTTTTAATTATAAATAAAAGATTTATTTAATTTTTGATTGGAGAAAATTTTGTGATGTAAGGAAGAAGGATAAACTGTTGAAGAAAGTCAAAAGACACCATACAACACTAATTCCATTATAAGAAAACTTTTACTTTATTAATGCTTTAAGATCCATTATTGAAGGACCATCTCTTAACTTAACAGGTTAGGATAGCAGCCATTTTCTGTCCCACTGACAAACTAACAATGACTTTTTAGAGTTTTACTTTTAAGAAAGTATCAAGAATGGGAAGGCGCTACAGCAAGGAACTTTTCCAAACAATTGTCTGTCTGTGACCGCGCGCACTATTTCTAACTTCTTATTTTCTTTCCTCTCATAGAGAATCTAGAATTTAAAAGAAAATAGAATAAGTTTTCTATCAATATTACGTAGAACTTTATTAATATTGGCAGTTCTCCTACTTCTAAAATTTTGATTATTTATAGGACTCTATTGATGACTTTCTCAAGCATCGAAAGATTAGCATCTTTTTCTTTTTGGCTGAAATGGTTAGTAGCCGATAAAGCACGTGTACGCATCCTCTCACACCATCCTCGTCAAAGAGGATTGTGACCGTGCAAAAAGTAAATGATGATCATGGTCGGCTGATGGCGTGATGAATGTCAAATGATGCTGTGACTCGTTTAAAGAGCTAGGAGTCGTTAGCGAAGTGAACTTTTCAAGAGCTCTGTATACTTGAGAGTTGAATTGTTGAGTGACTCGAACTCTTCTAGAGCTAGTAACTGGCATCTTCAAAGGTGGTTTGAGTCCATCCTGTTCTCTATAAAGAGAGGTGGGAAACTTACTGTAAGCCCCTTAGATGATCAGCATTATATTCATTTTTTCTTACCGCTAGAGACAGCTACTAGTGAGAGATTGGCTGCTGTATTTGAAGCCCATTCGCCAATACGTTGCAGTAGGCGTGATAGCGGAAGTAATGCTTTGTTGAAATGCGAGGTGTTCCCTCAATACGATTGCTAATAAAACTACCAAGTCCAGCTTTTCTGTCGCGAATTTACTGGCAATTGGTGCTACTACATCCGCATTCCCTAATAAGAGTTTCCCAGGATTAATGTTTGAAGAAGCTATGAATGGAGAAAGGTAACAGAAAAAATTGCAGAGATTCGTTCGTAATTGGTTGAAACGGAGCAGTCGGTATTACCGTAATCCTTCTACAATTTTATGGTGTTGCCATAATTGTTATTAATAATTTATAATATTCTATAATAATTATTTTAAACAAATTTAATATTAAATTGATAAACTGAAAGTCAAATTAAATGAAAACAAATGTCAACATGTCACGTTCACCCTTCCAACACTTTACCTCTCCTCCGATATTTTATACCAGTATCCGTTTATCTGTAGCTGATCTTGGGCTTTACAATGATAAAAGACTTCTAAATCCACACACACATACAGAGAGAGAGAGAGAGAGAGAGACACACACACACACACGACTCAAAAGAAAAGAACTTAATATACGATACAGTCTACTCAAAAGACTATGGACAACAGATCGAAACTCACACTACAAAACAAACGATTCATCCGTACAGCCATCTTAAAGCCTATTCGGGTGTACAGAATCAAACTGTGGGGTTCAACTAAGCGTTCTAATCTACAACGTATCCAATCCCATCAGTCCCAAATCCATAGAACCATTGCCTACGCTCCCTCTACTATGTACCCAACAAAACAATCCACCCAGACTTAGCCATTACCTATCCTACACTGAAGTTATTAAAACCTCTTATAATAAACTGCATATAATAAAGTTAGGAGAGATGACGCCGGCAGGGAAGACGACGCATGCTTTACTTCTTCTATTTGCCACCACTTAGCGTCATGCCAGTTGAAGGTATAGAGAGAACAGAAGTGGATGTATTGCAAAATTTTTCAGTTATTTGTATGTTCTTCTGTGTTCTACGAACATTTATATGTATCAGTCATATCTGCTGAATACCTGAATTTTCATAATGCATTAGTAAATTTGTATATACTATATTAATTACAAGTGAAATGAAAGATTTCCACGCTTTAGTTAAAGTTGCACTCGTAGCCGACTCCACTCGTTTACCAAGTTTCATGTAGATCAGCCATGTTTCCTTCATAGAGGAGAGGTGCGTTAACTCTGGAATGATGACGTAACATGAAGATAAAAGTGTTGCCTCTTTTTCCGCAACCATCTTTCATGCGACACAATCCAGAGCTAGTTATAACTAAGAGCGTTTCACGTCCAAGGATAGAGGGAATGAAGAGGAAAGAAGTAGCGTAGTGTTATTTCCAACTTCTTAGAAAATTGTCCAGAAAAATGGTTTATCTGGTAATATCTGGAACGCACACGAAACTGCACTGCAGATGAACCATGAGCCCCTGGAGGTGCGTCATCTATCCTGCCATAGTAGGATACGGCCAAATTTAGTGTACTTGAATTTTGTTTCTGGCATAAATGAGAATGTCTTTATTTCGGAAAATAACATTTTTACTTTCTTTTTGATCGTGTCAAATTTTCGATATCGAGTTTTCACCGGAAATATCCGTTTTGAGGTACCCTGAATCCAAAAAAGTGGTTTTTTGGATTCAGGGTACCTCAAATGGTCTGTGTGTATTTGACAGGGTTTGGCAAATGGTCTGTGTGTATGTGAACAGCATAGCTCAAAAACGAAAAACCGTAGAAAGTTGAAACTTGATATTCCGTCTAGGTATCAGCATGGCATCTGACAGTGGGTCATCTGTCAAAATTCCTCAACCGGAAGTACCACTTTACTTAATGGTTTTTTTTACTTTTTTGCGATTTTCTCAAAAATAGCTCCAACGATTTTCTTCAAACTTGGTGTATCAACTACACATACAAAGACCTATAACTTTTATTTGAAACATTTCTCTGGGAAAATTCATTTAAGGGCAGATATGGGGGAGGGGGTGAGGTTAGGTTTCATCTAAAGTGCTATTTCAGTTTATTAAACAATTCTATCATATAAATAATGTTAATTAGAATTAAATATGTTGTTGAAATTCCGAGTTAGATAAAAATCGGATGACCGGAAGTGCGTTTACTTTACCACTTTACTAAATGATTTTTTCACTTTTTCACGATTTTCTCAAAAATGGCCCGACGATTTTCTTTAAACTTGGTATATTAACTACTCATACAAAGAGCTACAACTTTTATTTAAAACATTTCTCTAGGAAAATTCATTTAATGGCACTTTTAGGAGAGGGGTGGGGTTATGTTTTTTCTTAAGTGCGATCATAGTTTATTATACAATTCTATCATCCAAACAAAATTAATAGATAGAAATAAATGGATGGCCAAGATTCAGAGTTTCAAGGAAATTAGTTAACCGGAAGTGCACTTTTACTGAACGGTTTTTTCAGTTTTCGTCGTATTTGAATTAATTTGGTACATAAAGTAAAATTTGGCAATTATACTTTTGATAACTGGAGTAAGAGAAAGTTGTGTGAGTGTTTCACACCAGATTTTTTGTTATAGATAATGGTAGTTGATATATGCTTTATAAGCATTACCTCTTTAATATATTTCCTATATTTTAATACAGGGCATAACTTTGAAATGTGCGTCATCTCTCCTAACTTTACCTCCTACCCTTATCCTCTCATCATAATCCTCTTGTCCGTCATCTTTCTCGCGAACTCTACCTGACAATCCTCCCCGAAGACTATGCCAATGGCCACGAGGCTTGCTTGTAGAAGAAAATGAACATTAACAGTATTTACAAGCAGTGCTACTCCTGGGTCTTCTCTTCTGTTTAATGATTATTCTCACATACTCGTATTTACTTATAGCACTTATGGCTATTGTAAATAACGATAAAAATTAAAAAAAAAACAAACAAATAAATTGATAAACTAAGAAAACACATGTTCAACGTTAAGACATATGGAAATATTTGACTTTGAAATGTCATCAGAAGCTATCTTTTTGGCAGTGGAAGTATATTATTGTATTGCATACATATCCTCCTATATTTGTTCGGTTTGTATTTTCTTTATCTCAGCTTATTTCATTCTACACTATTGTCCTTTAGCTTTTGTATTTTCCAACTGGCCAATGCAAACCCATCACGTTAGCGAATATAAACGAGCTAGCCTCTCTAGTCCTTCCTTCCTTCCTATACCATTAATACTTTTTTTTTTTTTTTTCATGGCCCCCACTACTGATTTTCTTTCTTCTTGTTTTGTGTGTCTTCCGTGTAGTTGATAAATTCTACCTTAGTCCTCTGTGTAAACTACTTTTTTTCTTGACTTCCTAACTCTATTGTGACATTTTATTTTAAATTTTGCACTCTTAAAGATAATTTTTTTTTTTTTTTTAATTCTAGTGAAACATTTTAATCAAATAAAAGAAAATTTTGATAATCTTCTATTGATTAATTCTTATGTAGCTTACACAGAAAGTTATTACATTAAATTAACTATACATAGAGAAACCTCACTTGCTTGATTTTTCTCCCTTAATAAATTATATAATTTTATTTCTACAATATTACTTTTCTATATCTAAGGATTATTAATTGTTATTTGTTGAGAAAATGATCATTAATTAAGTAATTAAATTATGGAACGATTAATTTAAAAAAAAATAAATAAAATATTGAAACATTTAAACGACTTTCTATTTTCTCTTGTACACTCATACATAGTGGTAAGAAGAGGAAATATTGTGATTATATCAAATTATCTATATCATGTTTTCACCGGAAATCATCATTTTGAAGTCTCTTGAGTCAAAAAAAAATCTGGTGTGAAACACTTACACAACTTTCACTTACTCCAGTTCTCAAAATTATAATTGACAAATTTTATAGTTTGTGTATCCAAATTTAATGAAATTCGTCGAAAACTGAGAGAAACTGTTCAATTAAAGCGCACTTTCGGTTTACTAATTTTCTTGAAAATCGGAATTTTAGCCATCTATTTATTTGTAATTATTTTTGTTTGGATGATAGAATTGTAAAATCAACTATGATAGCACTTTAGAGAAAAACATAACCCCACCCCTCCCGTAAAAGTGTCCTAAATGAATTTTCCCAGAGAAATGTTTTAAATAAAAGTTGTAGATCTTTGTATGTTTAGTTTATATAGGAAGTTTGAAGAAAATCGTCGGAGCCATTTTTGAGAAAATTGCGAAAAAGTAAATAATCATTTAGTAAAGTGGTAATGTAAATGCACTTCCGGTTATCCGATTTTTTTTTTCAAACTCGGAATTGCAGCAATATATTTAATTTTAATTAACATCATTTAGATGATAGCATTGTCTAATAAACTGAAATAGCACTTTAGATGAAAACCTAACCCCACCTCTTACCCCCAAAAGTGCTCTTAAACGAATTTTCCCAGAGAAATGTTTCAAATAAAAGTTGTAGCTCTTTGTATGTGTAGTTGATATAACAAATTTGAAGAAAATCGTCGGAGCTATTTTTGAGAAAATCGCAAAAAAGTAAAAAAGGTAAGGTAAGGTAGTAAAATGGTATTTCCGGTTGAGGAATTTTGACAGATAATGTAAGGTCAGATCTCATGGTGATACTTAACGGAATTTCAAGTTTCCACTTTCTATGGTTTTTCGTTTTTGAGCTATGCTGTTCACATACATACATACACATACACAAACATGGTTTGTGTACATAAATTTGAAATGGTTTTTCCCTAAAGTACCATTTCAAATTTATTATATTATTCTATCTGCTACATATTAATGACAAATAAATGTGATGACAAAATTTTCAGAGAACTGGAATCACTTGAGAAAGTTAAAACAGTTTTCTGAGTAGATGCCCGGGGGTGGCTGGGGAAAGTAATGCTCTTTCAAAAAAATCTGGTAGCTACTAATTTGTATAAATTCCGGTTGTCAGTTTAAGAGAAATTAAGAAAAAGTGGTTTGGGTGTTCTACATCAGATTTTTTCTTTACTGCTATTTTACAAGAACTTAATTTTCTTTAACATTTGAATTTTTGCTTTTTAAATTTACCTATTTGAGCGGAATCAGTACTGCTGTGGTGCCTTTCTGGACGTGGCTCAAGCCTTCCACGACACAGGGTATGGCATTCAGGATTACTGAGGCAAAAGAAATGCCTACCATCGACCTATGTCATCAAGTCTTATCTATCCGACCGCTACTTTCAGATTAGTTGCCGATCTGCTACCTCTAACTACTCGCTGGCCGGCGCTGGAGTTCCTCAAGATAGTATACTTGGTCCGCTTCTGTATACTGTATTTACTTCAGATCTACCAACCTTGTACGAACACTCCTCTTTGCACTTACGCTGATGACACCGCCATCCTTGCATCTTACTCTGATCCCATAATTGCCTCCACTCTCTTACAGACGCATTTAAATAAAATAGAGTCTTGGGCCAAAAAAATGGCGGATTAAACTCAACCCACAAAAATGTCAACAAATCACCTTTACTCTGCATCATATCTCCTGTCCTTCAATAACCTTCAACTCAATACCACTCTCTCCTGCAAACTTAGTTCGCTTCCTTGATGTACGTACATCGACAAATGATTAACATGAAATCCACATACTAAACTAAAAAGACTGGAACTTAACAAACGGAATAAGTTACTACTCAGACTAATAGGAAGACGATCGAAACTACTTCTTGATCACAAACGACTAATTTACGACTGTATACTCAAACCGATGTGGAGCTACGGACTTCAACTGTGGGGCTCAACCAAGCGCTCAAATTCCCAGAAAATTCAGTCTTTTCAGTCAAAAATTCTCCGTCAGATAACAGATCCTCCATTCTATGTCTCTTAACTCTATTCTCCACAACGATCTCAAAATCCCATATGTATCTGAAGCCGTCAAAACTAAATATAAAAAAATTCTATGACTTTGTTGCTCTCAGCTCTAATCTTCTTGTTTAAAATCTTGCCTCCACAACTATACCAGATAATCCACCCCGTCGACTGACCGCTGTTGGCCCTGTGATCATCTCCAACAATAGGAAGTAATTCCTGTGAGACTATTATCGCTGGTTAGCTTCTCTTCTCCAGGAAATCAAGTCATTCATCATGACACATCATCATATTCACTCATTATATTTATTTATGTAGATCGTGAATTCGAAATAAAAGAAAAAAAAAATTAAGCTGAATGTTAGTGAAACCCTCAAGAGTACATGTGTAGAGCGAGCGGGTTAACTCTAGTGCATTAGAGTAGTTTTGTTTCTCAGATTTGAGGTTTCGCCGGAATAACATATTTTTTGAGGTCCCATGAATGCGAAAACATCTGTATATGCAAATAGTCGGTATATATTTGTGTTGTTAACAGAATATTCTCCAAAAAGAAAAATCGCAGGCAGTTCAAAGTTATTAATTAATAAAAGGTACTACCATCGCAACAGACACGCAAGATTTCGGACAAAAATCCATCAACCAAAAGTACGACTTTACAGAATATTTTTTTTATTTATTTATTTCTGTTTATAATGATTTTCGCGAAAACGGCTCCAACATTTTTTTTTCGAACTTCCTAATACTATCTACACACATAAGTACTTATCACCTCTCATGTACAACATCTACCCTGGAAAATAACTTTGGTGCGGGGGGGGGGGTTCTGGGGGAACAATAACGTTACTTTTCTTTAATGTATGACTTCAATATTATGTATATATATATATATATATGCGATATATATGGTTATACAATATTAAAACACATTAGAAGCATTGTTAGAATTCCAAATTTGAAGGAAATCGGTTAACCGGAAGTCCGGTTTTTCATTTTTTGCTTTCTCTTACTCCTAGTAAGAGGAAGTATTGTAGTCGTGTCAAATTTTCGATATTGAGTTTTTACCGGAAATATCCTTTTATGGTTCCCTGAGTCTAAAAAAGTGGTTTTTAGCAAATGGTCTGTGTGTGTATGTATGTGAACAGCATAGCTCAAAAACCAAAAAACCGCAGAAAGTTGAAACTTGATATTCCGTTTAGTTATCACCATGGGATCCGATACTACGTTATCATTCAAAATTCCTCTACCGGAAGTACCACTTTACTAGTTGTTGTTTTTTTTTTACGTTTTTGCGATTTTCTCAAAAATGGCTCCAACGATTTTCTTCAAATTTGGTATATCAACTACACATCTAACGCTCCCTTTTTATTTGAAACATTTCTCCGGGAAAAGTCATTTAAGGGCACTTCTCTGGGGGAGGGGTGGGGTTAGATTTCCATCTAAAGTGCTATATCAATATATTAAACAATTCTATCATCTAAATAATGTTAATTAGAATTGAATATGTTGTTGAATCCGAGTTTAAAAAAAAAATCGGATAACCGGAAGTGATAACTGGAGTAAGAGAACGTTGTGTTTCACACCAGATTTTTTTTTGCATTGTTTCTGCGATGTTCAACACAGTAAGCAACGATTCAGCAGTCATGTGGACCTGAAATTAACTTTAGACCAGGCATGATCCTTCTGAATTTTCTACCCATCAAAAGTTGTGAAGATGTTGGACGGTTGGGGACGATCATTTCTTTTTGGCGTGTTAATATAATTTAGGATAGCCTAAAATGTGATCTTTTCCTTGTTTTTTTACAGTTTTTTTACCGTTTCCTTGCTGTTTCTGATTTTTGATAGATACCTCTCTATCATGCCATTTGATCTTGGATGATGTGGAGATGGAACAAGTTCCAACTTGTTTATGCGATTTTTTGTTTTGTTTTTCAGTTATGCAGAGCACACACACATAGATCACTTTTTTAAAACTACATTTTCGGACTCCGGTATTTCCATTGAATATTCGATTTAGATACGATCACAATAGTTCCTCACAGCAAATAGTAAGATATAGTGAACACAAACAATTTTTTATATTCCTATTAGTGACCATTAGGTCATGCATATTAGGTCAAATAAATTGTAACAAGGGCAACATGAAGTGGTAAAGGTCAGGTGTCATTGTAAAGCATTCTATAAGTCAGTGATTTGTACCAACTCATTCATATCAAAGAAAAACATATTTCAAAATATTCATTTACAATTCAGAAATGTATTATGTTATTTGGTTGTTACGAATATTTTTTATTTTGTATTTTTTGTTGATAAAAACTGTTCTATTTAAATGTAAATATGAAAACGTTTACTCGTGTGGTACCTTTGGTTTTGAGGCTAAAAACTCCACGAATCCTAATCTCTCTGTTACATAATTTTCAAACTGCCATCCTTTTAAGAAAAATTGAGCCATAAACTGGAAAATATCGTAACTAGCTAACGCAGGCAGCATTATGGGGTCACAGGCAAAATATTGACAGAATTTTCTTACAATCATTGCCTCCTGTATTCCAAATTGTAACGACTTTTTTTTTTTTTTTTTACCAATGATTCTAATCTCATAAAGAAGTTGAATGATTTAAATTGAAATTGTTACAGACAGAGCGGAGAAATAAAAATTGTATGTACCATTGTAACAACAAAAGCTTCGTATTCTATTGAATTAGATGGGACAATGTGCAGAATGTCAGTTATACGAAGGTCGCGTATTCAATCGTACATATATAGAGGTACATCTATCTAGTTTTCACTTGTTAAATAAACTCTTTTAGTTAAACTTTTAAACAGATAGATGCTAGGTTCTATTTGTGTCTGTATTTGTTTTTCTTTTTTTTATTGAAACTGAGATTTAAATTTTTCTAACAATATATCCAAACAAGTTCTATAGAAAATAATATCTTCTTTAAAATTTGCCTTAATAATAAAAAAAAAAGACATGCAAGAAATATAAATTGTGGTAAATGTTATCTTTATAAACTTGAGTAAGAAGCATTGTTATCTTACAATACTTGATGCAATACAATATATAAAGATAATATCAGCATCCTTTGAAACTCCGTTTCTAGTGTAAATATTTAAATGAGATTTGTTCCCTTGAAATCTTTCAAAGATAGTGAGTGACAATGTTTGGACTTTTATGTTATTTCTCTAAAAAATATTTCTTTCATTTAAAGCATAGAAACAACCTTTTTATCATCCCTCATTTTGTTGCTCAGCCCATACCAATCCTATGTTTCCAGATTAGTCACTGTCAAACTTCCCCAGCTGGCATTACCTCCTGGTTATTCCATTGCCAGTTCTGGCTTGGTCTACTAAGTTCCTGTGTTAAATGGTGGTTGCCATTCCAAGCAAAATTTGGACCATCTATCCTTTTTTTATTCGTAACGTGTATCAATATTAAGAGCCCTTCGTGTTATGCGAACTTTGCCCCCTTCATCCCCAAGAGCTCCCTTATTCTTTCCGCCCTTAGACGGTTTGTTTTCAAGGCGGCACGCAGCTTCTGCCAGCAGTTCATTTCAACAGCTCACAGCTTGTGAGCTTGCAGCTTCAAGGTCTACAAACTTCCATGTGGATTCCACGTATACGTTCCATCAAGGAGATGTATATCTTTGTAGTGGAAGAAGCAGATAGAAATTTGAAATAGATTTTATATTTTCAATACACCGGCACATGTGCTCGGAAATTGTCCACACAATATGCTCCTCGTGAATAGGCGGCATCACAGGGTCAAGCACGCGATCGCAGAGTCTCTTAGGGCTCTTGATTATACCTGCTTTGAGGAAGTGTACGCTGTTGATGATGAGGGCTGTGCGCGATATGCAGATGGCCTTTAAAAGGGACAGCAGTCTAGCGTACATCATTGATCCTACGGTGCGTTATGAAAATAACGATCCACAGCAGGGGGATAAGGTCGACACAGAAAAGCGATTTATAGCAAATGCATTACATATCTCTCCGAGAAGTCTAGAGATATGTTTGGGGAACGGGACTATAAAGTGCGTGGTCTATGGTTCGGTGCTCAAATAAAACGGTAGAATTCTGGGACGAGGTCGGGATAGACCCGAATATATTGCCGAGGCTAACGGAGGAGATTATTATAGACTCTCTAGCCATCATTAACCACCACATCTACAGTTAGCCTTTGCGCACACACGTCTGTTGTCAAAAAGTGGAAAACAATAACAAAACAAAATTATCTGTTTCAATTTAATCTGTGTAATAATGTATTGTTTCCTCTTTCTTTGTTTATGTCAATTCGATTGATTGGTAAGCTGTGTGTTAGCAACTCGACATTGTCGAGCAGCACCACTGACAATTCTTTACGAATAAAGTGTTTCTCTCTCTCTCTCTAAATTCAGTTTTAAAAGGAGAAAGGTATATTGGCTGGAAAAGCGGTAATACCAAGTACAAGACACCGTTACAAGAGGGGTCGGAGAACTCCACTCTTTGTCTTTTACTCCTTCTAGAAATAAAATATAACTGGGCAGATTTTAACTATTAATAGGAGCATTCTTTCACTACCGTTCATTCGAGGGAGAACATCATTGCCAATTATAACTGTTCAACATTTGAGTTTAAATCAATCTAGCTAAATAAATTAATTGAATATTCACAATTAATAATTACTTAGTAAAGTTACTAAAAAAAAAACCTATGGCGCAACAGCCATGAAGGACCAAGGCTTGCCAGACGGCGATTTTAGTGGGGGGCGTGTGGTAAACACGCCGCAGTTCCCACGACGTTTAGTTCCGGCCTTCGCTACATAGGGCGCTACTCACTGTATAGCTTCCTACTTTTTATCACGACGCTGGGTCAACACCGACTTTGCCCTAACAGGAATCGAACCCTGAGCACGAAAGGCGAATGCGCTAACCACTCGACCAACGCGTGAGGACTAAAGTTACTAAATAAAAGTTAAATTATTTATTGAACGCATTGGTGACTTCTCACGTATTTCTTAATACTTCTGTTCTCTTTTAAACATATTCCCACACAAGCCCTTGCGTAAAGTCTCACGCCACAAGCTACTATACAACAAACAAACACACATTTAAGCAAATAACATTACATCTGTTATTTTTTTTCACTTATATATGGCTTCCATAACTCCGAGTTTAACATAAATTAGGCTTTACGTCGGCCTTGTCTGTTTTATTAAACAGGGAGACTCTTTAGAGAGAGATTATTGAGTAGAGCTTGCAGGCCTCAGTTTCCAAGGTGGAGAAATCTTAGCCGTACAAGCCTTTCACACCGACACAATTCATTCAAGAGGGTTTTGGGGAAAGAATAAGGTGGTGCTTTCATCAAAAACGTCATTTTATTAAGTTTAGATTTTCCTATTGATATTGATATTGACAGTGTAATAGTGCCGCAAAGATAATGCAACCACAGCAGAGAGAAGAGAGGCCCTCTCTGGTTAACAGGGACTACTCTCTGACTTAGGCAGGCTAGACTGGGGGAACCTGTGTATATAAGCCAGTGGGAATCTATCTAAAGGAATCTATCAGATACCACCATACAACTGTACATCGCATTGTGTCATATCTTTACTCTCACCATTCATTCTATCATTTTCATTATAAAGTCCAATGCAGTTGGTGTAAACTTAGCTACATTATATTAGTGTCTTCATATCTCGTTCATTTAATCAAACCTAAATTCTACAATTTAGTAAAAATTGTAAATGAGGAGAAAAATTGTTACAGTAAGGGAGAGTGGTGTGAGTGTTTCAGAAACACATTAAATAAGTTGTACTAAATTTACTTAAATAGGGAATTAGTATAAATAAATAAACAGCATAAATTATGTAGGATATTTTAAGTTTAACATTTATAAGTAAATTTAGAAGCTTTAAGTGTCGAATAGAGGTGATAGATAATGCTTGTATTTTGTAAAGTGGACATTGATACTCATCATTCTGTACAGTTAAATCCTCGAATTGATTTTTTAAAAAGATTTAAAGGGCACCACCGGTCGCCCCAGTTTAGTGCTATCAAAAACCTTATCTCTCAGTAAAGGGATACTATTCAATGATGGTAAATAATCCATTGATACTGTGATTTAAACTCAACGTGTGGGCGGTGGAGGGCTCAGCCATAGCGGTTAAAATGTCCAGTTTTATTCGCTATTTTAAGGTGGTTATATTTGCCAACCTTCAATTCATATAAAATATATATAAAAGAAGAAAATACCGTTTCTATTTTTGAACAGTATTTTGAATTTAATGGATAAAGTCGGTTTGTAGTGTTGTATATAATATAAGTCATTCAGTAATTTTAATTGTTTCAATTGAAAACTTTTGGCTTTATATGGGAAAACAGACTTTGAAACTTTTAAAAATCAATTATTTCTAATTCTAATAAAAGTCATAGATTTTTATGTCAGTACAATTATTTCAAAGAAATTATTGAAAATATTTTATAGAAAAATTCCACAAAACTTAGAAATCTCTTCTATAAAGTAATACCTCCGGTTATTCAGTGTATTTTAGATTTTTTTTAACAATGCTTTTAATGTGTCTTATGTTATATACTTTATGTTATAGAAACAGAGATTCACTACTGAAATAGTACTTTTGAGCAAATCTTAACGTTGCTATTCCCTTAAAATCTCCCCTCCCCCCAAAAATCAATTTTTCTGGAAAAGGTTGGTAAAGAAAAATAATTTATTCCGGAGCCTACTGTTGGCATGTCTTCTGGCATATGTCTGTGAGACTTCCCGTCATGGAAGTTAAAATGTTTAGTTAAAGTGTGACAACATTTGAGTAAAATCAAACTAGGTAGTTTCTATATATTTATAAGCTTAATTCATTATTCACAATTAACAAATAATTACTATTTATAAACTTACTAAATTAATATATAATTGAATTTGTATTTAAAACAGTGGTTCTTATTCTCTATATCTTAATACTTCTATCTCTTTCTTAAACATACATGCCAACATACACACAAGCCCCTTTACAAAAACCGCTCGGGCTGCAATACATATATAAAACAACACATCACTAAACACATTTCCCTATCTATCCCATTTAGTTCCAAAAAATTTTAAGCAGAAAATAACTAACCAGTTAAAGGCTGGTTTACAAAATATAAACTACAAAATCCTTTTATTCAAGTAAATATCAGTCTATCAGGCTTCCAGTCATGGATAGCTTCACAGCGTCCATCCCTATGAGCCAAGTTGGTTGTAGGCAGTCTAAGTTGCTCATTGAGGGTCCGGACATGGCTATTTGTGAGATGTTGCTGTGTCTTTCATGGGAACTCTCTTAGGCATCTGGTTGGATCCTTTATTGGACATTGTGTTTTAAGAAGATACCTCTACGTAATGGGGACTCCTGCTGGATCCCTTTTGTAGAGTCTGTGAGACATAGTAGGAAACCCCCACCCATCTTATGACAGATTGCTTGGGCTATGAGGACATTAGTTCTGAACCTTTGGTCAGAACGGAACAGGTCTGTCAAGAGCCTTGGGCTATTTTCCTTTAAGTTTATTGCCCGATTTGTTCGGACTGCGGTGAATCTTAAATGGATATTAGATAAAATGACCGGTCTGGATATTTGTTTCAGACGAGGTTTGTTGTTGTTTTTCTTGGGATAGCTATATGGGCCCAGTGGGGCTTTGGATAGCTTAGGGTTTGGTCCTTCCCCACAGACAAATAATAAATAATTAGCCTAGGAAATTTTCTAACTCTCTGCATCGTCAAATTTACCTCCTTTTATTGGGATTATTGGTGCCCTTTATACTTAACTACGTAAACTTACAAATAATAGACCTAGACTTATCTTTATGTGAGTTTTACAGATACAAGCAGGTAGCACCAACAAATCTTGTAGTGCGCTTCATCACCTCTCGTCCATAATATATATTTGACCCGTGTCACATCTTTTCGCCACAATCATTCTGTTAATAGCAATAAAAACCAATTATGCTAAGTGTCCACTTGTGACAAAGTCTCGAGATCAGTGTCAGGGGGTTGTCCTTGAGACACTTTCACTCTCGAGACAGTTTTATGAGACTCGAAGTCACTGCAGTCTCGATACCAGGAACATTCGTATCCACTTGAGAGTCAACTCGCAGTGAGTTTTGTGATTTGATCGCAGTGTGTGTATTTTTATCTTTTCTTTCCTAATGGATTCGCGTCAGGCCATAGCTTTTATAATGGCGAAAAAAAGGAAGCAAAAAGCGGAAAGTGGAAAGAGTAGTTGTTTTTTTAATAATAATTGTTTTAGGCAGTCGCCTGTACAATAGAGTTTGGTTACTAAATTATGTTCAGAGTAGTTTGTTTGTTTACGTATTTTAAACCTAAATCTGTGAGTGTAAAATTGAACAGAAAAAATTATATTTTTTCTCAGCTTTTGTTTCTTGTTTGTGTTTTATTTACAAAATAAACATCGAAATTCATAATGGTGCGTTTTCTACGTTTTTAACATACACCTTTGGGAAAATTGGAATTAACTGAACATCATCGCTTGAAATTACTTGATGTATCTCTCAAATATTGTGGCGCCTTTTCATGTCCCATTTATATGCGCGCCTGTTGGAAGGTTAAAAAAGAATTAACCAAAATACAAATAATAATGAAATAAAAATATAGAATTCCGAAATAAAAATGAAAAATACACACAAGAATGAAATCAAGTCTCTCCGAGAGCTGAGAAAATCTTCAAACACTGGACAGAATTCTGGAGATTGAGTCACGAGAGCAGGAATGAACATGTCCACTTGTGACAGATACGCTCTCGGAGACCTGCACGGGCTTGTCTCCCTATCCACTTGTGACAATAGTCTCGAGACTAGTCACGAGACTGTTTTTACTTACACAAATGGACACTTAGCATTAGATAACTTTTTATTTTAAGACACCTTAATCTTATAACTAATACGCTCTTGTACATTTTTAATTTTCTCGTCTTATATTATAACCTTGTGAATAGTTATTAGCAACTTTAATCTTTAATTCTAGTTTTAATATTAAATCTTCAACAAATTTGAATGGAAAATTTTGAAGTACCTATATATAATAAATGTTTAATACTTTATGTTAAATAATACATTTCCTGTTTATTCAAACAACTTATAAAACTTAATTACGCATCTTCGGTTTAATGGAATATGTTGGTTTTTTTGATTATGTTCTTTATTCAACAACAGAAGATAATAACCACGTTACCTACTATAAACGTACAGTAAGAGGTGTAGATCTATATCTATAAATAGTCGAGCTAGATGGTAATTTTTTTTTTTTATTCCTTATTTTACGGCTAGGTTTCATAAAATAACATGGAAATTAGGTCATTTCTTTGGTAAAGTTATATATAAGTCGTATAGCTTTTCATAAGTATTAAAAAACCTTCATATGTACTTTTCTATTATAATTCTAATTTTCTAGGTCAGTCGTAGAATTGCATTGTTTTTTTTATTGTGATAAGGAATCTTTCTTTTGCTTAGTAATGCATATTTAATAAGTTATATTTCATTAATATTTAAATTTCATTTAAGAAAATAATAGAATATATTGCATATGTACGTATATAACAACCTCTTTTAATGTTTGGGTAATTTTAATTGTTCCATTAATTAAGGTGGTACAAAACAAAAAGTGTGGTAAGAAATGTTTCAAAGACTCTCTTTCCTACAGTTAATACGGTAACGCAGCCAGTGGTGCCATCCAGAAGAGAAAGCATGTACCTCAAGTTTTCTTAGTGGCCGCTGGGAGGCGCTGGCGACGCGCTCTAGTTCTCTCTGGAAGAATTGAGAACATTCTAGACACTTCTCCACCGGTATAAATAGTGGGACCATAGAGAGTTGGGGAGTTTTTCTAGTTACAAACGAAGTGTAGGTTTGTGGAAAGTGAATAAAGTGAACTTTTGTGGTTTAAACTGTGAATTAAGTATTATTAAGTGTTGTATTTATAATTTATTGTGTAAAACAATAAATTGGTGTTTTCTTTATTGAAGTTAAGAGTATTTTATCTATACGAACCCATTTAAAACTAGTTGCAGTAGCTAGTTTAGAGGGAAAAACGTTACAATATATTGTGTTACTGACAAATATTTTTTTATACATGGACATTTTACTTTTTCAGTTACCCTAACATAAATACAGAGATGTTTGGGTAAATGTTGGTTAGCTTCCATTGTAGGTATCACTTGGTGTATTTAAAATTATGGTCCAGACGAAAGTGATAGTAGCAGTGAACAAAATCGAATAAATGAAATTCCACAAACCTCTTTGAAATCAACTTTTTTAGAAGAATATTTATCAAATGTGTATTTCCGGTGAAAACTCGATATCGGAAATTCGACACGATTACTAGGAGAGTTTAGCGAATGTAAAAATTAATGTTAATATACTGATAATTCTATTATAATAAATGCATTTCAATTGCGACAATATGCAATTGATTTTCTGTATATATATATTAACACAAACTAAACACAAACATGATATTGTTAGATAATGGTATTCACTCTGTGAACATATATAATTGCTAAACGTTGAATGCAACTGATGTTAAATGCATTATACTCGAATTAAATGCAAACGTGACTACACCAATATTAGCCATAGCAGCATTGCATTCATGCTTTACAGAACAATACTATTAAGATAATTATATTAGCTTTGGTGATTTATCATTAATTGACTTCTCAAGCAAGGGAAATGTATTTTTGAATATTCTCTGTGCCGCAAAAAATTTTTAAAAAAATGGGCCTATGATGGAGTTTTTTCTTCGATGACCCACTTCATTTTGAATTCCAACCGTGATGTTATCCATCATTCACGACGTCACTCCTTCCCGACGCACGGAACAGATTGGTGATTCCTTGATGCCAGTTATGACTGTGAACCTGCAGATAGTTGTGTTCTGTTGTGATCGTTCTAAAGCAGATCACCTCTTCTTCCCAGTTCAGCTTGAAAGGTAGAATTTTTTAGAAGGAAAGGTGAATTTTTGTTTAATCAGTTGCTGGAACTTTCCACCGTTGACCTCAGCGGTTCTTGCTCAATATGAGTTTTAAAGGATATCTCCACTATTTCACTAGGGTATGCCCAGGCTCCTCCATTGTTGGTATCATCTTTCGCCAAAGTAGTAATTATTATCTGTTGTGGTGGTTGGTTCCGCAGAGCTGGAAAGCATCAGAGACATTTTCCGTGGTGGCCTGCTTCATTTTGTGGTCACCAACCGGTTTCGCGTCTTCGCCCATCATCAGGATACGTTTTTCAGACAGTGTGACAACACAGACTTGCACAGTGCACACTGTCTGAAAAACGCATCCTGAAGATGGGCGAACGCCCGAAACCGATCGATGACCACAAAATGAAGCAGGCAACCACGGAAAATGTCTCTGTAGTATTATTATCTTATCATTCATATTTCCAGCATCCCATTTTGGAGAAAAAAAATATCTTAGGCTTTTCTGCGGATGCTGCACAACTAAAGCTTCCCTCTAAAATTGGGAACAAAATATTATTGCTGTTAGAGGAAAGTATCCGGCGATACGTGCCAGATTTTCGAAATTGAATTTTCACCAGCAATACATGTTTTGAAGTCCCCTGAGTCCAAAAAAATGATTTTTAGAAAAATGGTGTGTGTGAGTGCGTATGTGTGGATGTGTGGGACAAGAATATCTCAAGAACGAAAAGTTACAGGATGCCTCAAACTTGTTATTCCGTTTTAAGTACTACCACCGCCTCAGACAAGAACATTTCGGACAAAGTCCATCAAACGAAAGTGCCATTTTTTACTGTGTGTTACTTTTCTTCAGTTTGTTGAGATTTTCTCCAAAAATGGCTCCATCGATTTTCTTTAAAGTTTGTGTTTCCACTACGCATACAAAGAGCTACAACTTTATTTGAAATATTTTTCCGGGAAAATTCATTTATGAGAGGGAGGGGGGGTTGAGGTTTCCTCTAAAGTGCTATTTCAGTTTATTAGAAATTCTATCATCTAAATAATATTAACAAGAATTTAATATATTGTCGAAATCCTGACTTTAAAGAAATTCGGATCACCGATTTTCTGCTATTTTTTACTATAAACTTGTTATATCAACTACACACACAAAGTTTTACAACTTTTGTTTGTAACATTTCTAGCGGAAAATTCATTTAAGGTCACTTGTGGAGAAGGGGTAAGGTTATGTTTTTCTGTAATGTGCTATTTCAGTTCGACAATTTGCTTTACCAATTCTATCAACCAAATAATATTATTGTGGTGGTTGGTTCTGCAGAGTTGGAAAGCATCAGAGACATTTTCGGTGGTAGTCTGCTTTATTTTGTGGTCATCGACCGATTTCGGGCATTCGCCCATCTTCTCAGAATTCGTTTGTCAGACAGTGTGATAACACAGATTTG
Source organism: Triatoma infestans (assembly GCA_011037195.1). Taxonomy (NCBI): domain Eukaryota; kingdom Metazoa; phylum Arthropoda; class Insecta; order Hemiptera; family Reduviidae; genus Triatoma; species Triatoma infestans. The sequence continues at coordinate 50,583 of JAAEAF010014243.1, forward strand.
CACAGAGCAAATTCAGTTTATACACTTGTTTACACTAGTGCATATATTGTATAATAATATATAATATACTTTTTATATATATTATACTTAATATGTAATAACACAATATATAATATTAATACATATTTAATAATACAATGTATAATATAACTTATAATTACATACAATGTACAAATAATAATACAAATGCTAATACATATATATGCACATATA